>MU184653.1:0-17916 GCA_016904865.1 Pissodes strobi | reverse complement strand
TACATAAGTTAGGTCTGGGAAATGCTAAATAAAAGGTATTAAAATTACGCGAATTAGTTCAATTTATGGCAAGTGGTAACTGATCAAGAATATCAGGACTGTCTATTTCACCTTTCAGTACTTTATACATGGTACAAAGAACTATTTTAGATCATCTTTTCTCCAACACCCAACAGATCCTCTTGCGGATAAGTGCCAAACTTTCTAAAATGTAAGCATTTTAAAAACTTTCTTTGAACATTTTCAATGACCGTGATCCAAACGTCGCGTCGCGTCGTATAGCAGCGATCAAATTATTTGACTGATTAATATGGAAAAAACTAAGCTGTCAAATAGGTGTAGACTTATATCTATGTTGAAGTTTTTGTGTTTCGAGCTCTGAAACCAGCAATTCTCTGAGCACTCTCAATGTTTGTCACAATAGACGCGTTCGTTTTTGTCATCTTTTTCCTCGATTTGCTCTGAAAATTTGACAGTCACGAGTTCTGTGTATTTAAAAGGAAAATCCAAGTCACGTGCCTGTCAAAATGTTAGAGCAAATCGAGGAAAAAGATGACAAAAACGAACGCGACTATAATGACGAATAAATGCAAGGTTAACCTCAAAGGTCACTTCCAGATCCTTCTGTTTGACAACTCTTTAGAATTTGGAATTGTTATAAGTATAGTCATACTGCAGACTGTGTTTATTAAGAGTAGAGGCCATGCATGCGCATTTACTCACATTTAGATTAAAACTATTGGTTCACACCAATTTGCTACGTTACAGCAATCATTTTGTAGAGTTACAGCACAGCCCGTGATAGATTTTTTAATATAAAAACACTTAAAGTCATCAGCAAGCGACAATCCTTTGGCATTCTCCAAAGATCGCAATCAAAAAGAGGAAAGGACCAAGATTAGACCCCTGAGGAATCCTTGAGGTGCTCTTGTAGGTGATCGATCTTCATCCTTTAATTGCATGGTATGGGTACCTAAAGCTCAGATGAGATTTTAATAAATCAATCAAATACAAGAAAACATCCATATCGCTCAAAGCTTTCAAAATTATGCAGTGCCTTATCCTATCAAAGGGTTTTTCCATGTCCGTATAAACTACGTCTACTTTTGATTTATGTAGGCTGACCAGATATATTTTTTTAAGAGTATTACTCTTTTTGAACATTAAATACTATATACTCTTTTTTCTTGTCCTATATACTCTTTTTTCCAAGAGCCAGAATTTCCGTCACAAAAAGTCGAATAAAATATTTTTTCTATTGTTTACGTGCCTTTAAGTTATCATATTTTTGATTTATATTAGTATTTGATTTCAGATTTTTTTGAGCTTAACTGCTTAACTTACACCCGTTCTTAGAATTTTAGTGAGCCGTACACGGTGTGTTTTGTTCTCTGTATTAATACTTAGCAAATAATATTTTCTGAAACGAAAAAAAATAACGGTAAAAACAATTACTATTAACAAAGTTTGGGTTGGGCGTGGTCCTCACAAATTTTTCAGGTGGGCCTCATAAATTGGTCACACGGGGTCCACGACCTTTTGTTTTTTTTTTCTATTTTAACGACTTTTTGGTGAAAATGGGACGTGGCATCCCAACAATTTTCTGCCTCCAGCAGGGGCCTTCCGGATCATCTCTGTTTGCGCCTCCCACGACATCACTTTGGTCATGGCTTTATGGTTTCTTGTATATACTCTTTTGCCTCTAAAATTTCTGGTCAGCCTAATTTATGATTAATTGCGTAATGCACATATTGACAGAATATAGTTATAATTTGGTAAAAGTTGACTTTTTAGGACAAAATCCGTGCTGACATGAATTTATCTTACCCGAAATTTCACTAAATAAGCGGTCAAAAACAATTAACTCAAAACTTTTGGAGATCACGCATACTATGCTTATGGGAAGGTAATTATTTATTTCGTGTCTCATGCCGGATTTATAAACAGGTATTATTTTGCTCCGCCGATGAATTGGCAAGACAAGGCTCAATGAGCCACCTCGTCGGTCCAGAACCTGGTCTGGGCGTAAGTAAAAGGCAAATCTCTCAGGAACTTAATAACTGGGCCTGGAACAAGACAAAGCACAATTGGAGAGGAAAAGAAGGATGCAGACAAGCCAAGGAAATGATTCTAAATCCTGACGGATCCAGAGCAAGGCGACTGCTAAAAAAAAAAAGAGAAAAAAAAAGAGCCGAGAGGACATCAGGAACTTGGTAGGTATTCTGACTGGGCATGGAAGCCTAAACAGACATCTGCACCTTATCGGCGTGAGGGACAGCCCACTCTGCCCGAACTGCGGGACAGGGGAGGAGTCCTCATACCACTATATAGGAATTTGTGATAGGCGAGGTCGCCTAAGGAGGAAGATACTGGGAGCACCAACACTTGCTCGGGAAGATCTAAAGGATCTGGACTAGGAGGACGTCCTCACCTTTATCAAGGTGACGGGCCGTTTCAGTGCGGGCGGGTGTTGGAAGTAGCCAGGTAGGGGAGGGCGGATCGGGGACGGTGAAAAGGGACTTATAGGCCTACTTATCGGGCTTCGGCCCCCCCCACCCTTACTACTACTACTACTACTACTTGCTCATTTTCCAATTATTCGGGTAATTAGACGTTTTCAAAATTAAGTTAAATAAAAATTTAGAAGGCAATACTAAGTAACCACAACAGCCCTTAAGGATGTATGCCGGCATTCCATCCGGTCCTATGGCTTTGTTACCCTTAATCTTCTTAGAAGCCTTTCTGATTTCGGTCTCAGTCATTGGATCATCACAAAAGTAAGATCTCTCAGGAAATGAGCTGCAGGTTATATCAATGTCATTAATAAAAATGGGTTTTAAAAAATCGGCAAGGCCGTTTGTAAGGTTTTGGGGCCCGAACACGTTTTGTCATTAAAAGTTATTTCTTCAATCAGATCAGGATTGTCTGCAAGATATTTTATATATGAACAGAGAAATTTATACTTAGAGTAAACCAACTTTAGTTTGTCTTTATTACCCTACGTAATTATATAAAGCCTCTATGATAAAGTTATCTCCTGTATTACAGTAGGTAATGACCTTTCGAAACTACGTTTACTATGATTCCGCTAGTGAATGTAAAATTGCATAAAAATGACCGACGAATCAATTATATCAATTTCAGCATAATAGAAACTTAAAACTCACTCCGGATATTAATTTCTATAGAAATCGTTTACTGATAAGTACGTCAATATTGGTAAAAAGAACAAACAATTCTAAAAATAATTTCACATAACACAACTCAATCAACTATAAACTGCTTCCAGATAAATCAATATTCAGATATTGTTAGCATTTTACTCGGTTTTAATAATGTATATGGGGATCGTCTAAAACTGGGCTAATAATAAGAACGGACGAAAATATAACATTCAAATTATATAGAAATTATGAAAACGTCTCTTAGTTGTGTCGTCAATATTACAAATATTTAATGTATACAGTGTGGTCAAATTTCTTTTTGGGGAAATTCGGCATGGGATGCTATCTAAAATAGTCAAAGAATATTAAATATACCATCGGTCAGAATGAGAGCTGCAACACCCAAATAAACGCGTCAAAGTAAAAAATTCTATATTACAAAAAATACTTAGGAGCATTTAACAAATAGCGTCATAATACAAAAATAAAAACATAGAATATAAGATCACAATAGAAATAGAGAACACTAAAGGACAGTTCAAAATTGTTAAAATACAAGACAATAAAACAGTTAAAGATATAAACAAGATAAAATCCAGAGTTAAATAGGCATTGCAAGTATAAACCCTACAGTGGACGGTACAATTAGAAATTAATAATGACATGCTGCGCTATAGAAAAGAACTCCAAACTTCATGATGGAAATGAAGTTGGCACAGTACGCTATTAGCAAGGTCTCCAAGTCAACATATTGCATTATAGAGTCCTGAGGATATAGCAGCAGCTATTAAGCTTGTTCCAGACCTAATCAACCTCCCTTTCCCAATTGATGTTACAATCCACATAAATGCCCAGAAACTTAGCTTCCGATGTGATTGGTACCACCTGTGAGAGCAACACAGCATTATCCGCACAGGCAAGTGGTGACTGTTTGTCTCTGAATAACACAAAACTCAATTTGCTAGCATTAAGCATAAGTTCGTGCTGATCAAACCATCTCTGTGCAAACATTAGACAATGCCTACCAGCCAGGACAGTCTCCACAGTCGTTGCCCCAGCCAGTATGTTAGTATCATCGGCAAAGTTTACAATCGACACAATCCCGTCCGCCACATCTCTGCTCAAGTCATTGATGTAGCATATGAAAAGAAATAGCCCGATAACGGTGCACTGTGGAGCACCCCTAGCCAAGGGCATATACTCCGAGCAATAGTTATTCCAATCCCTCTAAATTACAATCCTTTGCATACGACCTCGCAAATATGATTCTATCCACATCAATGGAATGCCTCTAACTCCATAACGTTCAAGTTTGTCAAGATGTCATGGTCCAAGCTGTCAAAGGCCTTTGAAAGATCTAAAAGCACCCGTGCCTACATTCTTGCTTTCAAGGCGGTCTACAATCCCACTCACAAAGTCGAAAACTGCACTGTTTATAGACTTCCCTGTCAAGATACCATGCTCATCATCATCATCATCAATCAGCCTTGTCGCGTCCACTGCTGAACATAGGCCTCTCATAATCTGTGCCACTCCTCCCTGCACTGCGCCGCCTGCATCTAGTTGTGCTTGATGCGCTTTATATCACCAGTCCATCTCGTTAGTGATCGTCCTCTATTTCGGTAAGCCTCATGTCTCGGCCTCCATTCAAGGATTTTCTTGGCCCATCTATCGTCAGTTATTCTTGCAATGTGTCCTTCCACTTTAATGTTGTTATTCTCTTGACGACATCCGCTACACCTCTCCCTGTTCTTCTTATTTCGTTGTTCTGGACTCGATCTCTTAGAGAAATGCCCAAAATGGCTCTCTCCATAGCTCGTTGTGTCACTTGTAATTTATTGACGGATTTTCTTGTCAGAGTAAGTGTTTCCGCTCCGTATATCATCAGGCAGGACACACTGATTGAACACTTTTATCTTTAAACATACCAGGATATCGGACCGGAATACCTCTATAGGTTCCCAAAAGCTGCCTAGGTGAGTCCTACTCTTGTTTGAAACACAAGAGTTTGGTTGTCTCGACCCACACGAATTTCATGTCAAAGATATTTGTAGGACGATACTTGTTGCACATCGTGCCCACTCAAGGAAATATTACCACTCATCACCAGATTTGTCATATATTGTGTCTTTGAAGAATTGATCTTTAATCCGGCTTTTTTGACGCTTTTTCTAGATCGTATAGCATCTGTGTAGCTTTGTCAATCCTATCCGAAATCAGGACAATATCATCGGCAAACCTAAGGTGGTTCAAGTCTTCTCCATTCATATTAACTCCCAAGTTATTCCAATTTATCTCCTTCAGCATGTACTCGAGTAAATTTGTAAATAGTTTTGGTGATATGGTGTCACCCTGGCGAACTCTTCGTTCGATTTTGAACTTGTCTGTATCTTCATGGAGCCTAACACATGATGTTACGTTTTCAAAGATATTTTTTAATTATAGCGGTGTATCGGTGGACTATTCGGCAATCAGAAAGAGCTTGGAGCATTTTGTGTTAGTCAATAGTATCAAATGCCTTCTCGTAGTCTACAAAAATGAGGATGAGCGGTTTATTGTACTCTGCGCATTTCTCAATTAAGGTTTTCATTACTTGTAAGTGGTCGTTCGTTCCGTATCCGCGGCGGAAACCAGCTTGTTCTCGTGGTTGGTAGTTGTCCAGCTTGTTTGTAAGTCTTTTTGTTGTTATTTTCGTGAATAGCTTATAAATGTGAGAAAGTAGGCTGATGGGCCGGTAATTTTTTAGATCTGTGATGTCGCAATTTTTGTGCTGCTGCCCCTCACTAATTAAATTAAAATTGCGAAAAAACCCAACAAACGAAGACACATAGCCTTTTCAAATATTTTTGAGAAGGAAGAAAGAAGGCTATAAGCCTCTGGCACAGTCGGGTCTCCCTTTTTGTTTAAGGGCTTGACCATAGCCAACTGCATCTACCATAAACTGATTTCGGTCATTACTGACAACATATAGATCACCCGGAATACCAACTCTGAACTCTTACCATTAATCTCATTAACAACCTGCCAAGTGCATTTTGATCTATTATCGCTATTTAATATTTTGTTAGCATAGTATTGTTTTTTAGATTCTTGCAGTACCTTGTTATATCTAGACTTACACTGATCGTACCCTCAGAGAAGTGTAATAGTTTTTATCCATACCCCTTGTACGTATAATTTTTACTGAGAAACAATGATTGAAAAAAGAAAGAAATAAATTCATAAATGTCCTCCACTGGCCATTGACATCAGACTCTTCAACATCAAAAACCATTTGCCAATTCTCACCTGCGAGAAGCTGATGGAGCCATCGCTTACCCTCAGAGTTAAAAACTCGACGATTAAGTATATTTTGCGATATTTCACCAGACAGACTAGAAGTCAACTTCTGTCCAGTGTGGTCAGATATATGAATGTGCAAGATCCTAACTGTGATAGAAATACAGTTGGTAAAAGTGTTGTTGATGGATAATTTTACTGATCCAGCCATTCTGGTATATTCGTCTATACTAGAAAAGACATTAAAAGAAGCTAAGAGAGATAAAAATATTGCACAATCACTGCGCATTATATAAATGTTAAAATCGCCCGCCATAAATACCAAAATATCCTCACCTGCAAGCCTACTTAAAATAATATCAGTTTTTGACAAAGAATCATTAACATCAGAGGTAGGTGTCCTATATACAGACAAAACAACCACCCTGGTGCCATTTATTAAAAAGTTCTGCAGCCGCACACTCAAAAACAAAATGTTCTGAATACTGGGTCAGATCTGTCCTTGTTTTCCATAAAGTTCCCCTTCGAACACAGCAGCCCCACCAGGCAAGTACTCCTGTCGACAGTAACATGATGCCAACTCGTATTCCACCAAGTTGTAACACTTCAACTGTTCCTCTGACTTCAAATGTTCTGTAATAGCCAATGCAATACGCTTATGCTCATTCAGAAGTACCTACAGTTGATCCAGACTATTACCAATAGATTGGACATTATTATGGATAATGTGGAACTCCTTGTCTATTTCGGGTAGGTCACGCCTTCTCTTGTGGTTGTGCGTCTCTGTAGATTCAAAAAATGGTTATGGTTAGTAGTAGGAACAGCTAGATTAAAAGAGCTTCTCCACTCGAACAATCGTGCACTCCGTTATCTGTTAAATATTCCAGAATTCTTTCGGGAACAGTATTTGATTCAAAACGAGATTTAAAAAATGCTTTCACCTTGTGGGTTGCAACAGTTAGATGTGGACCATTTTCTTTAATTCCCTTATTTGATTTGGGACGCTTAAATTTCGGTTTTCTTTTTACTATCTGCCAGTCAGAGTCTTGGGTTTCACCCTGATTTTTAGTTCGCTGTCGTTTCCCAGATTATTGTAGAGAATGGTGTTTTCACTGCCCTTTGGCTTTGTAGGCGACACAGGTATCCGCTGGGGATCGAAGTTCTATTTACGTATCATTGTTGTTTTTTTTTGTGCTTGTCATTGTCAATATTTTCGGGTTTGTTTTGGGTTATCGTGATGTTTACCTCTTCTTCTTCTTTAGATCTAGAGCTGGCCCTTGCTACCAGAGCATCCGCTACTGTTGGTACATGAACATCAACGACAATGGCATCTGCTTCATATGGCAACGTGGCTGCAATCAATTGCGGAGAAGGTTCTTTGTTTACCTTTTCCCTGCCGAGAAATTGTTTTTTTTTTGTAGCATTCGTAAATTTTTGCTTCCACAATTCCGAATTTTCCTGCAAGATTCTATTTTTGTCAGTCAGTTCATCCACTATTCTTAGATAAACACTAATCTCTGTCATGTTGTTTAGGTCCTCTCTGCTAACCACAACCTCACTCTCATCGGCGGCACCGTCACAGCAAACAACGCGAGTTCTGCCGATAAAGGTCAATTTTTCCTTCCAATCTCTTACTGCACAAGAGCTGTGGAAAATAAGACCACATCTCACACACAATACCATACTGGAAAACTTTTTCTTACAGCAAATAAACGCATTCTTTTCAGGAGCGCCATCTTTCGCCTGTTCTTTAGACGACGCCATCTTGGTTATAGAACGTCTAAAAACCAGTAGCGGCTCGTCGTACAAAGCAACTGAATGTAAAAATTACAATATAATCTGAAATTTTCAAGTAATGTTTATATAAATATTATAAATATAAAGCGTCTTTGACTAATTTCCAATTATAAAATAATACAAATACAATCAAAGATTAAAATATTATCTTTTAAATCTCAAATCGTTGCCCGACCACATAACATAGCTGTAGTAAGCCCAGAAATTTTTGCTTCATATCATTACCTCCTACAACTAGGCCAACTAGCTAATATTCAAATTAGCAGTGACGTCATTCTAAGAGGTCAATACTTTTTTGCCATAAGAAAAGCATTCAGAGGAGCCAAGAGGAGCCCAGTAAAAGTATTGTGTATTTTATCGCGCCTATTTCCGTATTTAACGTTGATTGCCACGCTGGGCGACTGGAATGTTAATTTCCATCTCGCCGTCTTCGATGTATTATGTATCCAGTGCTGCCAGATTGGGCGCTTTATCACAATTTGGACTACTTCTCACTTTAGTTTGCCACAAATTATTTTTCAAAAAAACGTAAAATATTTGTTTTGGATTACAATTAACAATATATTAGATACTTTATGTAAAAGTTTGCTTTGGTATATTATAGTATAGATATATTAAATATAAATAAATATTTAAAATCCGAAAAGAAAATATATAAAAACCGGAAAGTGATGCATAACGGAATCAAAACCTTTAAGAAAATAAACGTTGCTAACCAATAACCTAATTACTTTCTATAAATATTTAGTTCCATTTAAAAACGGGATTTAAAAACATAATTTCAAATGTCATTTAACAAGCCCAACTAAATATACGTTAAATAGTTTACATCTCAAATAATGTATGAAACTAACTCTACCGACCCAGGTGAGCCAAATCCTGATGGTCAGGACGAGGGAATTCTGCAAATTCGTAACAATATAAGGCCATGGGTACAACAATTTTTACCATTTATTTTGACCATTGCGCAACCACCAAGGCAAACGATTTAATATTTGGGCTGTCGTTAGCAGTTGGAGGATGACGAGACGATTCTTCAAAATCTGGCAACACTGCCTGTCAGTTGGTGGCGTTGTTTCGACGCTCGACCGGATTTTTAATAATATTGTTCTTCGATTTTCGATTGATTTGGTTTCATTTCTATAATATTAGTACTTTAATGAGTTTAAATTTATGTGAACAATGTTGTTCAGATGATGTGCACCAGGCTGCGGTGGAAACTATCCGAAAAAACCTAAAGTTCATGTTTTTAGCTTTCCAAAATGTTTGGACTTAAAGACCTGTTGCTTTCGTGTAATAAGAGTGGGATTTATTTTGTGCTCGCCGGCGTCGGCCGGTTCATTGTGTACAGCAAGTTTATAAATTTTGTTCCTGTTAGCTAATTTTCGGGTAAGTGATATTTAGTGTAATTATGCCTCATAAAAGCTGTAATGCAATGTTTGCTATATGCCCTCATTCCTATAAATATTTGCGTAATCATGCTCCTATTATTTTTCCTCATCCCAACACTGTAAAATCTATTTGTAACACATTCTTAACAGATCCCCATATTGATGAAAGACATTATTTTACCTTTTTGACACTGTTCATCTACTAAAATGTATTTTTAACAACTGGCTAACTAAACTCCAGCAAGCATTTTTCTATCCCGATTTTGAGACAGGCCAAAAAAAGTGCTCTGTTTTCAGTGGTCAAAAAACGTCATGAACTAGAACGAGACAAAATATTAATACAGGGGTATTTCCTTAGTTTAAAGGCTCTTTTTCCATCATATATAGAAAGGCAAAATGTTATATTAGATCTCAAAATATTTAATCCTATTATTATAGAGGCTCTGAAAGATTTTGTTAATAATTCGTCACATTCACAAGTCACAGCAGAGCATCTGAAATGCCAGTAATCACTTATTTAAGTGGATATTGCTGTCATATTGTATTAAAAAAATTGAGTTGTGAATTTTGCAAAGAAAATTTAACTTTAAATGAACCTTGTGTTCTAGAAGATTCTTACAGTTTAATTAATTCGTTAAGTCGTGGGGCTCTTTTGTATCCTCGTGAACAAGTAGTGGATGTAGTTTGAACAGCCTATATTATATTTAAAAAACTGATTAATGAGTTTGAGAAATTTGATGCTGCATCTCCCATAAACTGATTTAAGTCCTTACTGACGGCATATAGATCACCCGGAATACCAAACTCTTTCCCTGATGAGCTCTTACCATTAATCTCATTAACAACCTGCCAAGTGCATTTTGATCTATTATTATCGCTATTTAACATTTGCAATACCTTGTTATATCTAGACTTACACTGATTATATCTTCAGAGAAGTGTAATAGTTTTTATCCTTAGCCTTTGTACGTATAATTTTTACTGGGAAACAATGATTGAAAAAAGAAAGAAATAAATTCACGAATGTCCTCCACTGGCCATCAACATCAGACCCTTCAACATCAAAAACCATTTGCCAGTTATCACCTGCGAGAAGCTGACGGAACCATTGCTTACCCTCAGAGTTAAAAACTCTGCGATTAAGTATATTTTGCGATATTGCACCAGGTAGACTAAAAGTCAACTTATGTCCAGTGTGGTCAGGTACATGAAGGTGCAAGCTCCTAACTGTGATAGAATTACAGTTGGTAAAAATGTTGTCGATGCATGATTTTGCTGATCCAGCCATTCTGGTATATTCGTATATACTAGGATTGGGATTAAAAGAAGCTAAGAAAGATAAACATTATACAAATATTGCTGAGTCACAATCACTGCGCATTATATTAATGTTAAAATCGCCCGCCATAAATATCAAAATATCCTCACCTGCAAGTCTACCTAAAATAATAACAATTTTTGACAAAGAAACATTAACATCATAAAATAAGCAACCTGGTGCTATTTATTAAAAGTTCAGCAGCCGCACACTCAAAAACAAAATGCTCTGAATACTGGGTCAGATCTGTCCTTGTTTTCCATAAAGTTCCCCTTCGAACACAGCAGCCCCACCAGGCAAGTTTTCCTGTCGACAGTAACATGATGCCAGCTCGTATTCCGGTATTTCACCTAGTTGTAACACTTTAACTGTTCCTCTGACTTCCAATGCTCTGTAATAGCCAGTGCAATACGCTTATGCTCATTCACAAGTACCTGAAGTTGGTACAGACTATTACCAATAGATTGGACATTATCATGTGGAACTCCTCCTTGTGGTTGTGCGTCTCTGTAGATTCAAAAAATGGTTAATGATAAGCCCACTTGGCCAGAGATCTGACATGAACTCCTTTTTTTAGTAGTGGAAACAGCTAGTTTAAAAGAGCTTCTCCACTTATCTTTCTTTGTCTTCATTTAGTAGCACGAACAATCCTGCACTCCGTTATCTGTTAAATATTCTAGAATTCTTTCGGAAACAGGATTTGATTCAAAACCAGATTTAAAAAATGCTTGCATCTTGGGGGTTGCAACAGTTAGATGCGGGACATTTCTTTAATTCCCTTAGTTTGCTCGAGACGCCTAAATTTCGGTTTTCTACTTACTATCGGCCAGTCAGAGTCTTGGGTTTCATCTTGATTTTTCTTGATTTTTAGTTCGCTCTCGTTTCCCAGATTGTTATAGAGAATGGTGATTTCACTGCCCTTTGGCTCTGTAGGCGACAGGTATCTGCTGGGGAACGAGGTCCTATTTCCGGATCATTGTTGTTTATTTTGTGCTTATCATTGTCAATATTTTCGGGTTCGTTTTGGGCTATCGTGATGTTTACCTCTTCTTCTTCCTTAGATCTAGAGCTAGCTCTTGCTACCAGAGCATCCGTCGCTGTTGGTACGTGAACGTCAACAACAATGGCTTCTTGGCTAAAATCAATTGCGGGGAAGGGTCTTTGTTTACCTTTTCCCTGCGGAGAAACTGTTTTTTTTGTAGCATCCGTAAATTTTTGCTTTCACAAGTCCGAATTTTCCTGCAGTATTCGATTTTTGTCAGTCCCTAATCTTTTTAGATAAACAATAATCTCTGCTGTGTTGTTTTGGTCATCTCTGCTAACCCCAACCTCACTCTCATCGGCGACACCGTCACAGCAAACAACGCGAGTTCTACCGATAAAGGTCAATTTTTCCTTCCAATCTCTTACTGCACAAGAGCTGTGGAAAATACCACCACATCTCACATACAATACCATACTGAAATACGTTTTCTTACAGCAATTAAACGCATTCTTTTCCGGAGCGCCGTCTTTCACCTGTTCTTTAGACGACGCCATCTTGGTTATAGAACGTCTAGAAACCAGTGGCGGCTCATCGTACAAAGCAATTGAGGATGTTCCTCATATATGTAAAAATTACGATATAATCTGAAATTTTCAAGTAATGTTTATATAAATATTATAAATATAAAATGTCTTTGACTAATTTCCAATAATAAAATAATACAAATTGTCAAAGATTAAAATATTATCATTTAAACGCTCAAATCGTTGCCCGACCACATAACATAGCTGCGGCTGCCCAAAATTAAAACGAAGTAACTTGACATTTTTTCCAAAACTGAGTTATATGCACAGGAGAACTTGCTGTGCTTTTCCGCACATTTTGATATCAGAACGAACCAAATCGGTGAATAAATAACGAAGTTATGATACATGCTAAAAGCAGTAACTGCACACATACCCACGCCTTTCCAAAATTAAAACACCGTAACTCCACAATGCAAAAAAGAAAGGCAGTAACTGCTTAGCAGTTAATGTCTTTTTATTTGTGATTTTCAATTACTGTGTTCTTACTTTTTGTTTTTCGATTATTTTGGTTCTGTATAAAACGAAGTAACTACATTTTGCTGGATAAAAACAAAGTAACTACATCGCAGTTACTGCGTTTTAATGTTGTGAGATGCAGTTGCTTTGTTTTTATCCAGCAAAATGTAGTTACATCGTTTTATACAGAAACAAAATAATCAAAAAACAAAAAGTAAGAACACAGTAGTTGACAATCACAATAAAAGACTGGTTGTTCCATGTTTAAATAAATGCTTTTCTTAATTCTACTTTCATTGATCCAAATAAATTGTTCTTCCACTTTCATCATTACGCCATATCCTACATAATTTAATGTGTAATATCATTTGATATGTCTTCCAAAAACATAAGAAAAGACACAGTGCGGGTTTCTTAAAAGATTTTAATGACTTTAAATTTGCACTTTTAGTTTTAGTCTTTATCGATGTTTTTTCTTTCACAGATGTACTGTTTGGTGTGTTATAAAAGTCACTGTATATTAATTATTGTATCTCTCAAATAAAAATTACGCAAGACCTCTTAAATACGAAACGAAATTACTAGGGCTGTTTCAATTCCAAAACCTTCATCAGGGCGAAATATTTCATTATTTTATGACTCTTTGAAAAATTAACAAAAACACTGACCTCTTTTCCTGAGATAATCCTCAATCATCACGGCGCTCATCATGAAGACGTTACCAACGCTACCCACAGCAGACATAGACGCCAATAAAATCAGTCTCGCCAGTCTAGACCAGTGATCGTTCAACGTTACTGGAGACACCTCCTCATTGGACAGAACATGGCTCATGTTTAGCACCATCACAATTTAGCCTGCAAATGAAAAACTTAATGCATATTAATGTTAATTTCAGCACATTTGAAACAAATCACTAGTACTTTTCAATTCAAATGATTTGTAAGGGTAATTAAAGTGAAATTCTAATACTGATATTTCAATATTAATGTGGCACCTGATAGTTTTGGCTTTCATCAAAAGTAAAGTATTTTAGTATTTAAGGGAAAGAATTGCTTTGCTTATGTACCCAAGAGAAAAAAACGACCATTTCATTTCACTTTAAGTTGAACAACTGCAAATCTTTGAAAGGTGCAACAATATTAAAGAGTTCAAAATAATAACATCTTATCTAAAACAAAAAGGAGACCTTTGAGTACCGGGTTATTCAATATACATGAACACCCCCCTTAACTTTGGTATTTTTAAAGATAGAGAGCTAATTTTTGATCGACTTGCAAGTAATCATAGTAGTTTTTTTATTAGTAATGAACATATAGAAAACGCCAATAATTCCATGATGTCGATATAGGACATATGTTTACACATCAGTGTCTCGAGTACTAGCAGACTCGCTTAATTTTTGTTTTAATGAAACACCCTGCATATTATTGAATTTTTTAATTCCCCAGAAAATTGTTTCATATATGATACTTTATAGTTATCTTTACCCGTCTACGGAATATTGACAATTGTATTTCGATAATTTTGATAAATTTTGGCACTTGGTATCTAAAGTTTAAGAGATAAAAAAACAGTTTAAATTATAATAACAACTAATTTTCACAACAATTCTTTGTATTTCGTATAAAGTCAGTTTCTTGGTTTTAATTTATTGAGTATACCTTTATTAAAGATATAGGTGTGAAAATATCACAATGTTATTAAAAAATTTCACCTTTATAGCCGAACACCGAAAGTCGTGCAAGCACGGAAAAAGCTGTTTCTGGACGTGTAATGAACGATATTTTTCATAATACCGCTCTGAAATCAAAACATACACATACAATTATTTTTATTTTATGTATCCAAAATCATGTCATATTGCATTTTGAATTAAAATGTAAGCAAACGTCAAACTTGCAAGACAAGCAAGACACAGGTATCTAATACTTATCAAGCGTTGCTATGGAAATGTGTGTGTATGCATTGTAATTGAATAGGCAGCTAGTTTTGAGGTATTTATGGCAAGTAAGGTCAGAATAAATAAAATAATTTTACTTAAAAATTAGACTATTGATGCTAAAATGTACTAGATTAATTTTGTAGACTGGATCGCTGTAAAATTTTAACCCAATTTATTATACTTTATGCTTATTTTGTAACTAAATAACTGAAAATTTAGCACTTGAAATTAGGGAACGGAAAAATTTTCCCGTGTGCCCGCACCGGAAAACTTTTCCCGTGCGGGCTCACCGGAAAGACTTAGTTTCTTTGCTCTTCAGTTAATAGAATACAGTAAAGACAAAGGTTTTCCACTAATCGTGGGGTGAGATGCAAACGCGCATAATATCGTTTGGGGGAGCACTAACACTAACGCGGGAGGTACGGCTTTGTTAGAGTATTTCGTATCGGAAAACCTTTAAGTAGCTAACGTAAATGCGGAACCAACTTTTGTGAATCGGGTTCGTCAGGAGGTTGTCGATATAACAGTGGTAACTCGAGCATTTGCGGAAAAGGTAGTCAATTGGAGGGTAAGTAGGGACATAACTATGTCCGATCATAGAATGATCCGATTCGAAATTAAATCGGATAAGATGGAGAAGCCACTGAAAATAATTCCGAGGGCAACAGACTGGAACAAATTTAGGGAAAGTCTGGTAATGTCCATGGGAACTTTAGGGCAAGCTATTTCATCAAAACAAGAACTAGAAATTGAGGTGGTAAAGCTAAACAATATAATCATCGACTCCTATGAACAAGCGTGCCCACTTAAGAAAGCGAGCGCCAAGAGGCTGCCTTGGTGGAGTGATACTCTGGACCGTCTTAAAAAAGACGTGAGAAGATCACACCGCCACGCTTTCAGGGAAGGGCGGCAGGTGCTCTGGGATGTGTATCTGGAAGCCAGAAGGAAATTTAAAATCGAGGTCCGACGCAGCAAGCTGAGGAAATTCTGTGGAGAGATGGGGTCTCTCTCGGACTCAGCGCGTCTGCTTAAGCTGCTGGGCTCGGAAAGACAAAAAGAGATTGGCTCTCTGAAGACGGATTTTAAATGATAAAATAGCATATTATTATTTTAAATTAAACGAACTGTGAAAAGTATTATTGCAAAATTTGATTATTGACTTTCCCAAATCAAAGGATGTCGGCCCAAGATGAGTAGCTGGTAAAAAAAAGCTTTGTAGATTTTCGTGTCGAAAGTATGCAGTGAATTAATCCACAGTAGAGTGCTCTAGACGGCCTCAATTCTTCCTCCTCCAATTTTTCCCCTCACCCCCCTCCGGTGACTGAGATAGATTCCGCTCACCTGATCTTAAATGTATTCGACCTTGAATGATATTGACCTAATTTCACCTTGATTGTCATTGACATTTGACCTTGAATGTCCTTGAGTTTTGTTGAAGGTCGCGCATATGACCTTGAGATTGCTCCAAGCGTGTATGACCTTGAACGTCCTTGGGACTGTTTTGTCGTGTCTTTTACCTTGAATGACATTGAGGTAATTTGATCTTGATTGCCCTTGAGTTTTTGATCTTACGCGGCGGTATGAGAGTAAATCTCGGCAAATGGAACGGAAATATGTAAACCGATTCTAGCCGCTAGGACAGTACTATATACAATTTTGCCATTTAAAATCGTTTCAAACTGATTTTAGACGATAAAAAGCATATTTAAAATTAAACGGACCGTCAAAAGTATTAGTTTTATTATATTTTATTCGCAGTTTATTTGGATCACAGCTTATTTTTAATAGACGGTTGAATTTAAATTGATTTTCGCTTCAAAATCCACGACAAATTCGTCCGAAGCCACGGCTATCGTCCTAAAAAAGTCCGAATTTTCGGATTTTTATACAATTTTGCCATTTAAAATTGTTTTTAAACGGACTTGATACGATAAAATGCATGTCATTATTTTAAATTATACGAACTGTCAAAAGCATTATTCAGATGCCCAGACGTTTAAAACAGTAAAATTTTAAAAAGCTGGTTATTGACTGTCCCAAATCAAAGAATGTCGGCCCAAGATTTTAAGGTAAATATGCTGTGTCCATATGTTGATGTTATTCCTGGTGGCATTAGATTTTCGTGTCGAATTTATGCAGTGAATTAATCCGCTCCGAAGCTGCCAGTTCGTATTATTAAAGAATCCTAACTAATATAATAAATGCGAATGTTTTTGTTTTTATTCTATGAACATGCTAAAATGTACAGGTAAGGGCCATAGCACGTTGAAAATGCCATTTCTCGTCCGATCACTGAAGTTAGGCAACGTCGGGCGTGATTAGTACTTGGATGGGTTACCGCTTGGGAACATAACTTGCTGCTGTCATTTTTTTTACAACCGATGTCGTTATAGGATATGTTTACACATTAGTCTCGAGTACTAGCAGACTCTCTTAATTATTTTTATTTATTTTTGTTTTAATTATGATAAAGTTTAATATTATTGCTAAAAATGCATTTCTTTAATTATATACCTATATTATAAATACTCGTGTGTTTGAATTTTTACTTTTTTAAACTCTGCTTTTGGAAACTAAATGAATTTCAACGCAAATCATATTTTTGCGTTTTTATTCATCATTTTCAATTCAACAAAAAATGTGGGATTTGGATACTACGGTCGAAGTTATAGTTGAACCTCTTATTATCAATGTTGGTTCCGAAAGTAGTAATAGTAATGATTCTGAATCAAATTCTGATCAAACCTCCGATAATGAGTAGTAAACTTAAAATTTTATTGATTTTTGATGTAAACTTTCGATGCAACTTTCAATATGGTATTTTATGATAAGAAAAACCCCTGATCATCCATGACTCTTTTTTTCCTAGCCTTAATGAATACATTAGTACCATTTGTTTGTAGTACAATTTTGTTGCTTATTACTAGACTTGGGAATAATTTTGAATATTATTTCTGCCTGCATTTTACATAATATTTGTATATTAAATGGATA
>MU184652.1:115013-137386 GCA_016904865.1 Pissodes strobi | reverse complement strand
AAAGAAGTTTCCCATATGGTTCCAAGTTAGTGAGACATACTGTATATTGACCCCCCCCTCTTTATCTTTTTTATTTGACGTTTCTGAAAAAGCTGCTTAATGCAGAAGTTTAATGGTTTAAAAAAATTTTTTAGAAAAACTATCTTTTTCATCTACAGGGTGTTCCAGAAAGTCTGGGCGTGGTCATATTTTCTCTCTGGATTTTATTTATACTGGTGATTGGTGTCCTGAATGGCCTCAATTATTTTTGTTCGTAAAACCTCTACGTTTTCCGTGGGAGTTTCATATACTTTATTTTGCAAAAATCTCTACAGGAACGAATCAAGCGGCGTCAAGTCGGGGCTATTCGGCAGCAATCTAATCGGTCCAGTGCGACCAATCCGCGTTCGGTATTTCCCATTAATGTAATTTATAACCGAAGAAACGTGTGCTAGGGCTCTCCATCCTGATGCCAGATAATTTCCAGAAAATTTTCTACATCATTGGTCAATAAATTTAAATATTCTGCCCCCTTTAAGAACCCGTCAATAAAAATTAGCCTCAAAATGTTATTATGTAAGAGCCCGCACAACACCTGTAACGATCTTTTAATTTCTCTAGTTACTCGAGGGTTTTGAGTTGCCCAAAATCGTACGTTTTTCTGGTTATGGAAAAGGGTTAGACATAAATCATCGGAGTTAGTCTAGTTTTAAACCCATATAAATTAACTTTAAAACTAAGCTAACTGCTCTGATTTATGTTTAACCCTTTTTCATTTATCAGCTCTCCTGAAAATTTAGCAAAAGCTAGTTAGGACTCTTCGTGAGACAGGCGACGAATTATAGCCTTAAAAGATGCAGCAAGTTTTTCAAAAAATCAATTTTCAAAATTCAATCTAATTTTAAAAAACATGGTTATTGTCCATACAAAATACTACCGGTGCAAAAATTAACACAAGATCAAAAAACAAAAGAATTATCTTTTATCCAGAAATGTTATTATTAAAAGATGACAACAATTTAAAAATAATATTATAGTCTGACGAGTGCACATTCAGTACTGCAGGTATTCTTAACCGGAAAAACGTTCGATTTTAGGCAACTCAAAATCCTCGAGTAACTAGGGAAATTAAAAGATCGTTACAGTTGTGGTGCGGCTCTTGGATAATAAAATTATGAGGCCAATTTTCATTGACGGGTTCTTAAATGGGGAAAAATATTTAAATTCATTGACCAATGATGTAAAAAATTTTCTGGAAATTATCTGGCATCAGGATGGAGCCCTAGCACACAACGTTTTCCCAGTTATAAATTACATTAATGGGAAATATCAAACGTGGAATGGTCGCACTGGACCGATTAGATGGCCGCCGAATAGTTCCGACTTGACGCCGCTTGATACGTTTCTATGGGGATTTTTGCAAAATAAAGTACATAAAACTCCGACGGAAGACGTAGAGGTTTTACGAACAAGAATAATTGAGGCCATTCAGGACACCAATGAAAATCATTCTCAATTTATTATCAACAGTATAAATAAAATCCAGAGAGATCATATACAGTGTATTGAATTGAACAGTGGTAAAAAGTTGTAGTAGATAATAATATTATATTTCTTAAACAAAAACAAAATCGCATTTTTACTCATCTCTGTATGTAATTGATAGAAAGTCCTGAGACCTGAGATTAAAACAATCACGGTGAATGACCACTGATTTGTATAGGAGTGGATAAGCAATAAATGGACCAAACATGGCAAATTTACGAGCACGAAATGTAAACAAAACAATTCCTATTTTGCCTTTTTCACCAAATATTCGGTAGAGTAGTCTTGCCGATTGTGAAATGGGTCAGTTAGCATAGTGGAACAAACAATAAGGTATAAATAAGTAATACTTATAATAATTATACTTACTTGAAATAGGAAATCCCGGGTATTTTACCTCTACTGCTACAAAACACAACCATACACTTTCGGGATTCTATTTTGGTAGCATCGCCCATTGTTTATATGTGCGTATTGTTCAATTAAAACGAAAATCAAAATGGGGTACGTACAAAGCACAAACGCGAACCACTAAACTAAAACTAATTAAGCAACTCAAACACTAGGTGCAAAGAAGGTCAATAAAAAGTAAAGTATTAATTATCAACACAAAACGCCACGCCGGCGCCGTCAAAACGAAAACACGTCAAAGACAAAAGCCAAGTTTGGTTCTGATCGACGCCTGCTGAGACGGTAAGTGTTTTAGGCCGCATGACAAAACAGGATCTTCTTTGTTTACGTTTTTCGATTTTGCGTCGATTTTGTCATGCGCAGAAACACGTTTTTTCGCCCATAGGTTGCCACTTTTGAATAGTGCAACAGGCGGCTATTGCTTATCCACTCCTATACAAATCAATGTGAATGACCAGTTTAAGGCTAGTACCTATGGTTACCTGATTTTTATTATTATTTTTTAGAAAACGGCAACATTCATAAGTCAATATATTTTTATACGTCAAAATTACGTATAGGGTGTGTTACATAAAAAATGTTTAGAATTGTAAGGATAATGCAAAAATCTAATAAAAAGATGGGGTAGCAATTTGAAATAAGAAAATATGACCACGCCCAGACTTTCTGGAACACCCTGTAGATGAAAAAATTAGTTTTTCTAAAAATTTGTTTTAAATCATTTAACTTTTGCATTAAACACTTTTTTTCAGAAACGTCAAATAAAAAAGATAAAGGGGGGTTAATATATAAAAAAAACTGTACACTCACACGTTTATACAGCTAATTAATAGCCGAAAGCGGCAACGAAACAAAAACAATTTCACCGCTTGACTCCAGTAAACCGAAATAAACGCAAGAATTGCAAATTATTATTAAATTAATCTAGAATGTGTGGATCTGAATAGCGCACGGATGGGCCATGACTTCTCGTGATTTTACGAACATTTTTTAGAAAAATTTCTGTATCTTGAGTAACGCCTATTTTTTAGAAAATTTTCTGTATCTTAAAAAACTATAACTTAATTTAAATTTCGATTACAGGTTATTTAAAAAATATGAATTTTTAGACTTGTGAAAGGACAAGGTGTTTTAATTTACGAATATCCTTTAAACATTTTCGAGGTTCAAGAAGCAAAACATTCATAAAGAATAAGTTTTGTGCGTAAAATCAACAGTATTAAAGAATGTCTTTTTGCAAGTCTAAAAATTAATATTTTTCAGACCCCCCTGTAATCGAAAGTTTAAATAAGTTGTAGTTTCAGAGATTTGTCAAGAAGCAGAACTTTTTATAAAGAATTTTTTTTTGCGTACAATGGTTAATAAAAGTTTTTCCTATTTGCAAAATTTGTAATAGTCATGATGTGAGGTCTATGTAGTGTTACCTATTGCTTAACGGATCTTAGAATTAAATCAAAACAAACTAAGATTTCGCAACACACTAAAATGACACACAACTCAAATTCAAATTAGATACCTACTACCTGTTCTCAATTCAACATCAATTATTACAAACAAATACTAGAAACCTCAATGGAGGCAAAGTTACGGATAAACTTACGCGTCCCTAAAATTTCAATTAATTTACCATTTTTAAAGAAGTTTGTCGATTAAATTACTTGCTCTGTTCCCAAAGACAAAATAGAGGAAATACTCACAAACTTAATTATGGTCCTCTCATTTGGTTTACCACAGAGTACTACAGACAAAAAAAAACAAAATAAGTCGTAGCACTAAAAACAGAATAGTATAGATTTGTCATCCATGACTAAAAGAAAATAAATTAAACAAGCTTTTTGGAGTCTAATCTAATAATTAATAAAAAAAACTAATTTAAAACTCATTTAACAGGTTCAGCGCCAAGGATATTTTAGTAAACCACCAACCTGGGCCAATATATTTTTTTCTTCTAATCGGCACCATTGTGCATCAGTTATACCCATTTTCCACGATTTCATTATTTTATTCTCCAGAAGTAGAAAAAAATTCAGCGGACACCAGTGTTAGCTCTGGCCTGTGAAAATTGGGAACGGTCGCCGGTGTCCAATATGGCCCTACAAATATGTTCAGAACGAGCGGATACGGTACGCAATAGAACTATTACTAGGTAGTTCAGTTGTTAACGCTCACTTTGTCTTCAAGGAACCAGAACAGAGCAGCATCTTTGTTACAGACTTTCGATAATTAATTATAGAGGCATTACTGAAGATTGAAACGGATTTCCTCTTCCAAGAATGAGCTTGATACTTCACAAGTTCGAAAAATCGAATTGTATGCAAAAATAGGAAACATTGTAAAGGATGCAACAAAGAAAAAACAGGATGGTATGATTGACAAGAATAAAGTGAAAAAAGTTTATACCGCGTTCAGTGCGAAGGAAATCCTAGGTTCTGACTTGAATGTTTCAACTTATTTCACAGAAAACGCTAATTGTGCAGAACTATCTATATATTTTGACAATTTTATGTTCGTTTTTTTTATATATAAATAAGAAAATGTATTATCTTTAGGCTCGTTCAGTCATGTTTTTACTCTGTAAATCAACTGTTTATGCTTTTCGAACATACAAATTAATAAAAACCAATATCTCACTTGATAGTTTAACTACAAAAAACCTGATATCAGCGTTTATTAATACAGGGCCATAGCGGACACGATACCATGTTAAACTGCATGACAGCGTGTCCTCCTAGCCGAGCAGAATCGACGAAGATTATAAAGTCAGGCGGAAACCGGTGTCCGCCTTGGCCCAGACAGCCCTCATGGAGTCGCACCGGTGTCCGCTATGACGTTTAACCTGGTAATAATCATACTTCCACAGCAGTTAAGAAGCTACCAACGATGACACATCTCCATCACACAACCAAACAAAACGATATTTCTCTTTTCCATATGTACTTGAAATATCAAACCAACTAATAAAAAACAACAAAAACAAGAAAAGTCCATTACCGTAGCTAACAAATACACCAACAAAACCATAAAAAATGTATTCAAAAGACTGAAAGATAAAGGCAATAAACTGATGAAATCTAAGTATATAGTATACAGCATTCCCTGCTCAGAGTGTAAAATCTGTATCGGCCAAACATCACAGTTGCTAAAATATAGAAATAAAGTCACATAAGAGCAACTACAGGTTGCTCGTACTCTTGCAGAACACAATATAGACACTATTTGAATTTAGTAACGTAAAAATTCTCGAATTAGAAACGAATCACAGGAAACGTAACTGTCTTGAAACAGTTGCAATTAACAGCGAACGAAATGGCATTAATAAGAAAGAGTTATTGAGGATCTAAACGCTATCTACTCTGATCTTACATTCCCAATTTACCAGATCTATCATCTCTTTATTACTAAAAAAGTCACACGATTTAAAATTGACCCCTTTTTAATACTCAACTGCAGGGTTTTCGGTTAAATAATCACAATGATTGTCCTAACAGGACATAGTAACGAGAATCCTAAACAAATAATCATAATGTCATCTAAGGGCATGAAGATAAATCTTTACAATTTTAAATTGGTGCTTTCAACACCATCAATAAACAACGAAACAATAGAGAAATCTGTCATCTTCAATGATTTTATGGATTTTTTTAATACGGTTATGTTAACTACAATTTATTATAAACATTGAATTTACAAATTAAATTTTGGCATCTAATTAATTAATAATGCCCTTCTAATTTACAGTATAATAGAAATACATAAATGGATCTCTTCCTAACTCCAATAAAAATCCAACTACATATTAACAAACTAAAACACTAGAATTAGAACTACAAAATTTATTACCAACATCGACAAAAAGCGATTAATGTTCAAATAAATTGTCGTTTGAAGTGTATTAGCGCAGCTTACCAAATAATCAGCTAGCCGACACTCCTGTCAAAGTGGAAATAAAAATCTGACGTGACCTACGCCATTTCGGGTTAAAACACAGGGCCGGGATAAGGAGTATACAATTTTAAATAGACAGGATTGGAGTTTTGATATTATATCCTTAATTTGTTTTAGTTTTATCGTTGATTGGTTGCAAGCAACGGTTTTAGTTCATTTTTATTTGAATTTTTGTGTACCTACATTCTTGTTGATCCAAAAAAATAGATATCAAATTTTTGTTTTAAATATAGGTACCTATACTTAGTTTTTTTTTAAATATATAAAATATTGTCTTAAGCGGGAAGAAAGGAAATATAAACCACTGACATCATAGAAATATTGATTTATTTTACAAAAATAACTATTTAAGGTATAACATAGGTTTGTTATCAAATATGTATCTATATAAAACAAAATAACGGGCTCCCAAGAACAATAGGAATGATAATTTTTTGAGGATTCCTTGAATGCTCTAAAAATCGTAGGTACTGCATTGTGGTTTAAACGACAAAACTGGCTGTTTGTAAACATTTTTGGCTCGAAATGGATACTGCAAAGCCTGTAGTTCTGATAAAGTCTGTCACTGTCCATATTTAACAAGTCTTCTCTTTGACTACTTACGAGTCATGTCCTTGCCCTAAGACAACATTATTATATTATACCAAAAAAAAGTAGTAGAATTTTCTTTGATGATATATAAAAGTACATGTATTTGAAGCTAATATTTAATATAATTTAAGGTTTGAAAAGCTATGGATATGAGTTTTAAATTATGTTAATTTT
The DNA here is from genome assembly GCA_016904865.1 of Pissodes strobi. Lineage (NCBI taxonomy): Eukaryota > Metazoa > Arthropoda > Insecta > Coleoptera > Curculionidae > Pissodes > Pissodes strobi. The sequence continues at coordinate 130,741 of MU184652.1, read as the reverse complement.
GTACATGGTGGCCCTTTTAAGAGGAGCCTATGCATTATCTCGAAAACTACGGGGGTTGCAAAAAAATCTAAATACAAAAGTTGTTCCTAGTAAAATGATCTTTATTTTTTTGCTTGTTTTTGTATTTTTTTAATTGTCACTTTTTATATACAGGGTGGGCAAACAAAGTTAATTTTTTTAATGAAACACTCTATATTGTATTATATTTTTGGATTCTACTTAAAATTCTAAGAATATTTGATGTAGAGATAGTACTTTCACATCTATAAACAGTTAAAAATCGGTACTTTGGCTAATTTTCACCTTGGTAGCAAGAAGACCATTAGGTTTATAGTTTTTATAATTTTACCACAAATTTACAATTGATGATTGATGAGCCTATCATCATGTTCTAAAAATCTTAGGGTTACTATGACATGTCCTACCTACACCCTCTGGGTATTTAAGATGTTTTTGTGCTTGTAATTGTTCTATTCTTTTTTTTTTTTTGGACAAATATACTTTTCATTTCATTTCATACTCTTTAATAGAGTCGCGCCATAGATATGACACATCGTTTTGGGGAAAGTGTAGTCATTATTTGCTAAGATATATGTGTCATGCTGGGCCTAGAGACTCATGCAGACCGCTGTTTCTGAGTCAAACGATATATAGCTTGTTTAGCTTAGAAACGGTGTGCCTCATTCGTAAGAATCGATTTTGTTTTGTTCGTGCAGGTTCGCATTATAGCAATCGCCAGAGATGAAGAAAAATTAATTTCACATTCCGAGGTACCAGATTTGGAACCCATCGTACCACCTGCCAGTTAGTACCGTCAGATAGCTCTTGAAAAGTTAAGATAGGAATGTGGAATTAATTTTGCTCCATCTCTAAAGGTATTCTTGATACCAGGGTGAAAAGTAACCAAAGTACCGATTTTCAACTGTTTATAGCTGTGAAAGTACCAACTCTAGAGGTATAACATCATACATCAAATATGCTTAGAATTTTAAATAGAATCCAAAAAGTAATAAAATATAGGGCGTTTCATTGAAAAAAATATAACTTTGTTTGATCACCCTGTCTATAAAAAAGGGTCGATTAAAAAATATAAAAAAAATATAGATAATTTTACTAGGAACAACTTTTGCATTTAATTTTTTTTTGCAAGCCCCGTCGTTTTCGAGATAAGGTATACCCCCCCCTCTTAAACGGGCCACCCTGTACAATAATTGTTTTGCTACAGCCGTGCGCAAAATAACTAATTGCTAATTTCAAATGAGATCGCAAAATCGACGAATGCCGCGGCATCCTTATTTTATGCTCTAAAGTGTAAATGGAAAAGAAAATTCTCACTTTTTCCGTCGAGTGTGCTATGAATAGTCATGGCAACCAAAAGTATAAATAAATGACAGTCGTGCGTTTATTACAATAATTGTTGCTGGCACTCCTGCTCTAAATATGCGCGAATATAATATGCGAAAAATGACAGGTCATTTGCAAATTTCAGAAAAAGTATAGAGAAAAATGTGCATTTAATTTAAAAAAATGCGGCTTTAGAAAATCATTTTTAAGGTGCATGTCAAAAAAACTTACCTAATGGCATCTTTGGGGAATCTAAAAAAACTTATTTTCTTGTTAGATTTATAACTTTTCACACTTTTTTAGCGGCACAAACGTGTCCACCTCGCGGTTTATCCATATCTATTATATACAAGCGTAAGCACAGATATTACAAAATAAGTAGTTTGTTCAAGAACGAATGTACAGGGTGGCTCGAATTCGTGTCTATGTATGGGGAACTCGAAAACCGTAAGAGATACAGTGTCGGTCAAATTAAGGCAAAATTGCGCATTTAGGTGCTAACATTATGCCATTTAGAAAGTTTTAAAATTCCGAGTAATTCCGGAGATATCCGGAAAAAAACGAAATTATGAAAAATCGTTCTATTTTTTTCCTGGGCTTATTTAAAAACGGATTTCAAATTGAATTGCACTTTTGCATTGCCACTTTTTCCGCTCTATCCAATGATGGTATCCAGTTTGAAATCCGACGTTTCGTCTTCAAGGGATCATCATTAACTTTCTTTTTTTAAATACGAACTTTAATTTTTTTTATCGATTTTCAGATGGTATTGGCGTTATTAATATGATTATGTGTTTCTATTTTTTTATTTTTTTTTAAATTTTTGTTATAATTTTTTTAATTATATATTTTGCTCTGGCGTAATTTTAAACATTTTGAGGTAGGTACTTTTGAAATATTTATATTCTATAAAAATATTTTATTTTGTTTTTTGTATGAAGTGGAAAATTGGAGCGTATTAAAAATAAAAAATAGTAAAATTATTTCTTACGAAAATATTAAATTGAATTATATAAAATCACGCCGAAGGAAAAATATAAAAAAAAAATAATAAAAATAAAAAAAAATAAATAAAAACACATAATCATATTAATACCGCCAATACCATCTGAAAATCGATAAAAAAAAATTAAGTTTGTATTTAAAAAAAGAAAGTTGATGATGATCCTTTGAAGACGAAACGTCGGATTTCAAACTGGATATCATCATTGGATAGAGCGGAAAAAGTAGCAATGCAAAAGTGCAATTAGATTTGAAATCCGTTTTTAAATAAGCCCAGGAAAAAAATAAAACGATTTTTCAAAATTTCGGTTTTTTCCGGATATTTCCGTAAATACTCGGAATTTTGAAACTTTCTAAACGGCATATTGTTAGGCACCTAAATGCGCAATTTTGCCTTAATTTGACCGACACTGCATCTCTTACGGTTTTCGAGTTCCCCATACATAGACACGAATTCGAGCCACCCTGTACACTGTTAATTACTGTAACTAGAAAATATATTATACCTAAACTGTATAACTACGACACTGGCTAACACAAACAACTCATCTGACACGACCACAAGCGACGAGCCAACGCTGTCGAATTTGATAGATTTTAACCCAAAATGGCGGCCTGCGCGAGGAAATGCGCATACCGTTCAAGTTTTAAGAGTTGAATAGCTGATTGTTTGGTAAGCTGTGGTATTAGTATGTGTTTCAAGCTAATTTTTAATTGATATCAGGTCAGATTATGTCAGACAAAAAGTTGCTATGCAAATGATTTTAATTTAATATAGAATATTTGACATAAACGTTAAATATTTCTGACATTAATACGTTTGGGTATATAGTTGACCGCCCAAATCTATGGGCGCTGTAATTCTTAGAAAAACACTAAAAATAAAAGATATCCTCACTCTACTGAATACAAAAATACATATTCAAAGCAGATATGAAGAAATTTTTATAGAAAAATTGTTATTTTTAGTTGCCCTAAAGTGTTGTATACCCCCCCAAACGAAACTTAGAATGCAATTTGAGGTAGTAATATGAATGCAAAATTGCTAAAAATCGTGCAAAAGTTGTTGTCTAGAAACAGCTTAAATGTGTGTTTATATTATTTGACATTTTTTGTCAAATAACATAAAAATGCATAAGAGCTGTTTCTTTAAGACAACAAACCTAAATGCACGATTTTTAACCCATTTTGAATGCACGAAATATATTTTTTAAGACTATTCGCCAAGACAAAACTATATTTAAAAATATATAGTCAAACTCCTTTTTCAAATAACTAAAACCAAATTTCGGTAACCGGGTAAGCAACAATGAAAGCCACCAGAACAAAGCACTTTTTGTATAGTCATCACGAAGTCCGATTTCCACGGAATATTAACTGAAAATCGCACGAGTTTTACCTATAGAAGAGAAATAGTTAAATGGAGAAAATTGCAATATGCTTAGAATCTATTATTTTGGCCATAGATATTTTAAACAAGTTGCTAGTCTTTATCTGGCACAATACCCAGAACGGTGCTAGTCCCACTACACCTATTTTAGAAAACTTTACTGTAATCTTCCAGAATAAGGATTATTAAGAAACCTCGAGGAAAATACGGAAGTCGATTATTCGAAGACGAAGTAAACGCCGTGTTAAATCAGGCATTTATATAATTTAAGACCATCAAACAACAACCAAAGAAATAAATGTGTTACTTAATCTGCTTTTAGATTTTTAAACTAACCAATAATCCGTAATCATCAATAAGATAAATTTCGAAGAAAGCAAACATACCCTGAACAAAGCAAACTAAATGTTGGATAATATTAAAAAGTAAAAATTATACAGAGTTCATATTTTGCCAGTGGCTAATGCAACAGGTGCGACACGATAATGGAATGCATCAGGTGCGACACGATAATGGCTGAGTGAAAATTGACAAACTGGAGGTTAAGCATAATGGAAAACCCTTATTAAAACTGTCCTAAACCTCTCTGTCATAGGGATGTATAGACCAATCTTTTGCAGGTTTGGTATATGAATAAAATTAACGTAAATTATTTTCGTGCATTGTAAATTTTTTCTCAATATGTAAATATTTACTGCTCCTTTTACTCGATCCTTTGCTTTTGGCTTTTGCAGTTTTTTTTTTTAATTTTGGCTGCAGAAATACCAATCACGCCTTTTCCGCTGGGAAAATAGAATTGATTGCCTTTTAAACTGTTATAAAAATATTTCACTTTAAGGAAGGAAAACACCTTTCCAATATAATAAAGTATTGCTTTCCTCTTTGCCTTCTACTTTTAGCTCTTAAAATAGAGAATTTCAAAGTATGTAGATGGATTTGATTGGAACACTAGCAGTTTTCTTTTTATGGGTATATAAAACTCCTGTAAACAATTTAGATGATTTAAAGTTAAGAATAATTCAAGGGTTTAGTAATTTGAAGGGATATCAAAGATATGTGAAAGGCAATTCAGTGCATAAACGTTAACGGCAATTTATTTGAACATTTTGTGGATGTCAGTAATAAATTTTTAGTCCTAAATTGTTCCCTTCAAATATCTAAGTTTGTTAATACTTTAGTGTTTAAATACAATTTGCTTTTTAAGTTCAATGTTTATGATAAAATGTAGAACCAAATTAAAAGTCCATAAAATCATTGAAGATGACTTTAAGTGACAAAAGCTTGATGTACAATTTTGAAAAAATGTGTTTCAGGTTTAGGATTGAAAATGCATCAAAATGACGCAAAAACAGACCAGCTCGGTATTTAAGAAAATCAACATAACACTATAGAAATTACTAACCGTCTGTCGGATTTAAAAACAAATTACGCTGAAAAAATAACCTTAGCAAATCATTTAGTTTTCAAAAAGTTAATTTTTTTATCAACCAACAAAGAAGAAACATATTAGTCCTTAATCATCTAACGATAATAGTTTGAAATATTAATATTCCGATTACCATATCCGAGAATTAACAAGCACGTATAATCCCCATGACTGATCTAAATTAATTAAACATTTCTGTAATTTCCCTATTATTAAAAAAAAAATTGAAAATTACAAAGTGATACCAGTCTTAGATAAAATATTCAATGTGCTCTAAACTGAAAATGTTTTTAAATTAAACCTTTTTGAAACTTAATATGAATTTATAAAAATACATTTAATATAGCATAGTAATATTTTGCTATTAACTATGAACTGTGGCTGAAATTTCCAAGATGATTTTTAATACTAAATTACGTTCATATTAGATTACAATATAATATTATAAACCTCTCCGTTTTAAAACCTTTAAATTTGAAGTGTAAACTTTATAAAATAAATATTGTATATATCTTACTAATCAACAGCTTGCTTTAACTGGACTTTAAAATTTTCTTTTGTATATATATAAAAAGAAACAGTTGTATATACCATTATATCATTGCAGGCGTTCTAATACATCTGAAAATCGTCTCATCTCAATATACAAATATACACTTAATTTTTTCAATTGTTCAACAAGAAATACTCACACCATGTATGGTGGAAATATGTACTGTTAAGTGGCTAGCTTCAGATTGCAATAAAATCGCAGTACTTTTCCCATAATTATTCAACGGTGTAATTAGAGCTGATCGAAATAAGGATAAATATAAAATCGACAAGATGATCAGTATAAAGATTTCGAGGAAGAATTCGTAATATGACGCAAGAGCGCGCCCATAAGAAATCTTATTTACTATGCCTATAAAATTTTACGTAAAGGAGAATTAGCACATAGAGAGCCCGAGGAAGAATTTGTAACATGTAGTCAGAACATCTTAAGAAAAATATTTGATGTGTACTATGTCTATAAAATGCAAAAATATCGACTTTATAGATGCTATTGAAATTATATCAGTCTACGTTACGTTACCCCTTACAATTTACGAAACTAAATTCGAATTTCGCCAGTATTTATTTTGCTATAAATTTCTGGGGTAATAAGTTCGTATTGTCCTTTAGAACTTAAATAATAAATACTGTCGCTTGTCTTTGATGGATCGAATCCTTCTCTTTGAAGATCGTTCTTCTTCAGCTTGTAAGTACCTAAAGCAAAACAATTCATGTTAATAAAAAGATAATTAAGTAAATGAAGGAAAAACATTCCAGATAATGATAAGTGAAAAATGCAGCACCGCTTGTATTTTAAAAAGGTAGAAACTGATTTTGATCAGAGCTTTTACATAGAGTTCAGATATAAGTTCAGAGATAACCAAATTGATGATTTTTTATGGGATATCATTATTTCTTATATTATTTAAGCATAATTTGAGCTTTTCAAAATTCGATATTTTTAATAATTTACTTTATTTGTAAAAGTAGGTTATGGTCAATTGAGTAGAAAAAATGCAAGTTTCCTAAACTTGACAGACCGCCAGACTTTTATTATTTATGAAATGTTTTTGTATTTTGTATTACAATGGCCGTTTGTGATAATAATGAAAAGTATGATATAGGTTGGCTGTTTAAAAGTAGCTCTAGTTGAGCACGGATCCTTTTTTCAACCGCCTCCCAAAACATACGTCAAAAGAAAACAAGAGAAAAATAGAGGGAAGCCGGTACAGTCAAGATTTGATGCTTAAAAAATGCGGACTTGTCATCTGATGTGACAAATGTTATTTTTAAAGTGCGGGAATTTTTAAGGCTTTTTATTTTATTTTAAGTGTATAAAATGCATCATTTCAAACATAATAAGTCGACTTAAACCTGAAGCGGTCCACAATATAACAATGGAGTTATATTTCACCCAAAAAAGATTTATCGTTTTAAAAAGAGTTCAAACCAAATGAAAGCGACCTTTATTTTTAAAATTTTGTCATCTTAAACAAAACCTAGATATACTGAAAAAGGGGATTTCGGAAATTTTGGCAAAATGACAGTGTCCAAAAGTGGGGAAGGTATACGGTATGCATTTATATATTCCGTACATGTATACGGCATCTAGCACTATCCCATTGGTTGGATTTGAAATTTCAACCAATCAAACTTCGAGTGCTATATGCGTGTACGGAATGTAAATCGGTGCCATTTGCACTTACGGAATGTAATAACAGTTTATTGAGCAGCTTGTCTTTGCGGTTCAGTGGATCGTTTTTATCAAGCCTGGTGGCGGCAGTAGTTAGATGCTACGCTTCTGATACGATGCTTCGGTTTGCCTCCGAGTTCGATTCCCGTCAGTGGCAAGCGTTTGTTTAATTTTTTTTAAGGTTATATTTGTTCCTTTTTTAAAATTTAGGGTACTTTGGGTTAGTTTTGTTTGATTGCACCCCGGAGCGAGCGAAGCCAGCGAAGGGCCATGCGTAAAGTTAACAGTACTAACTACAAACCGCTGTTTGAAGACGCTTGTCTTTAAAAGACACCTCTCATCCTTTCCGAACTTCTACCATACTCTTTGAAGCCTTCGGAAAATACTTATACTGCAAAAGTATTTATAACATTCCGTACCTGAATATGGAACCTAATTACATTCCGTACACGATTATCGCACCCGCGCGTTGATTGGATAGACACCGAGGTGCCATATACATGTACGGAATGTATAAATGCATACGGTACATTGTTCTTCATGCTAGGTCGCAGGATGATTTTGTTGATAAAGAGAGTTTGATATTTAAAAGTGACAACAAATCTGGTGACTACGACGATGCGATGAATGCTGATAATTTTGAGAAGTGGTTTGAATACCAACTTTTTTCGAATCTTAAAGAACATAATAATGGGCAAAGCTTCAGATTTCGTAGGAAAAATACCAAATACATCTTGATCCAAACGATTCTTAATATACTGGCTACAAAAAAATCGAATGAATTTTCCAATATCAGGCATACAGTGTGAAATTTTAAGTATGGCGGTGAAAAATTTAGCGAAAAAGAATATAGGTATTGGTTAGTATCAACACCGCACATCTTAGTAAAATATTTGAGTTTATACAAAATAGGGTATTTTGATTATAAAATACATATTTCTGTAGAATTGACATAATGGTCCTACAACCTACAACATGGCCATCGTGTATTGAGGCTGCCTCCCCATCATTACGAATTTAATCTAATAGAGAATGCAGATTTTACACGATATTATGACGCAAAAATTACTTCTGCTGACGATACCGTTTTAAATATCTGACATTAAGCAGTTCAGCAGGTTCAATCAATCACTATTTTTTATAATATTCCCAATTATGGATATAAAATAAAATAATAGGTTACACCAGATAAATGGAAAATATATGTTGAACATGCTCAGAAGCTAATTGATTAATCGTGGAATATTGCAAATATATAAACACCAGCAATATTTCACCAGTAATAATATATTTGAATGGAAATAAATTCATATTTTCTTAATTATTTTATTTTCACAAGAACGACGGCCTTATGAAATACAATTTTTTATCCAATAACTAAACGGTTTTAAATAAAATATTAAGATAACAAACTTCAAATAACTTTCGTTACTACTTGATCTTTCTTAATGATTTCAAAAAGACGAAAAGTTAAAATTAATTTTATCTGTAATTAACATTATTTATTTATATTGAAAAAGCGTTTAATTTTTTTCCGAGCTTATTTAAAAACGGAATTCAAATTGAACTGCACTTTTGCTTTGCCACTTTTTCCGTTCTATCCAATGGTGGTATCCAGTTTGAAATCCGTCGTTCCGTCTTCAAAGGGTCATCATCAACTTTCTTTTTTTAAATACGAGCTTTAATTTTTTTAGCGTTTTTGATATATTGGCGTTATTAATATAATTACGTTTTTTTTATTTTTTTTTATTTATTTATTTTTTTTAATTATTCATTTTGCTTTGTGGTAAAAAATAAAGGAACCTGTTCATTTAATTTTATTTAATCTTTTATTTTTATTAAAAATAAAAACTCAAATTTTCCACTTAACACAACTAAGAAATTAAAATATTTTTATAGTATAACAAACTTTTAAAATTACGCCAAAGCAAAATAAGCTATTTCCAAAAAAAAAATTAAAATAAAATAAAAATAATGAAAATAAATTAAAAACACATATTCATATTAATAACGCCAATATTATCTGAAAAATGATAAAAAAAATTGAAGTTCGTATTTAAAAAAAAGGAAGTTCATGATGACCCCTTAAAGAAGGATTCCAAACTGGATACCGCCATTGGATAGAGCGAAAAAAGTGGCAATGCAAAAGTGCAATTCAATTTGAATCTCGTTTTGAAATAAGTTAAGGAAAAAATAAAGCGTTTTTTCAATATTTCGTTTTTTTTCCGGATATCTCCGGAAATACTCGGAATTTTAACACTTTCTAAACGGCATATTATTAGGCACCTAAATGCGCCATTTTGCTTCAATTTGACCGACACTGCGACTTACGGTTTTCGAGTTCCCCATACATAGACTCGAATTGGAGCCACCCTGTACATTGCTCTAATCAAATGTTGCTTAAACATTTCTTTTCTCCAGTAAAATAGAAGTTTGCTAAATTCTTATAAAAATAAATAAGATATTATTTTTGTTTAATTTGATATATATATATATTTTCTAAGATACAAAGTAAATATGGTTTTTGCTCTAAAATTAATAAAATATAATGCTCATTATAGAATCCCTTTTTACATTAAACTGTAAAAGGCTAAGGCCTATAATATACCCGTCAGGGTACCGTGACCTGCTATATGGCTTAAACCGTCAACGTTGTTCAAGTATCGAAACATGCACACTTGGTGCACTTCACGACAATTTTTAGACAACGCAGTACTACTTCTAGGGTCGTTATTGTAGCACTACAATAACTACTACTTTTAAAACTTTTCAAAAGAACCAGGTCTCATATGTGCATTAGCTGCGGTATGTAAAAAATGGATGTACTAAACCATTCAAACCAACTTGGGTTATATTGACATTGACTTATATAAAATGGTGAGCATTTTAACAAAATGTTAAATGAATTCATTGGAAATGAAGGTTGTAGTAATAATTTACAGAATGCCGGAAATAAAAGCTTTTTGTTACTTTAGTTTTATGTAATGTTTTTCATGCTTCTTTGCATTATATTTGCTAACAATTCGCTTGAAAGTGCCGCTTTTCCTAATATGAATTAACTATATTCTAAGTATAGGTTAATTATATATTTGTATTAGCATTTATAACACGTTGTGACTCTATTTATTTTAGTTGATAAGCGATGCACATTATTATTAGAATAGCTTGGCTTGGTTTGTATTACATTACGGTAGAACGGTTAACGAAACGATTTATATTTTAAGAATTCTGTTAGTGAGGCCCGCATATACGCGGCATTTGACTTGTTGATACATATTTTAATTTTGGTTGGCATAACTTTTTGGGAACCCCTGGGTTGCCGAACACCAATTGTCGGCCGCCATTTATGAAGATCGTTAGATCGTTTTTGGACCTCTGCTTTAAATAAATTTATTGCTTTATACGGACTCCGTAATGGCAGACTAGTTTTTGTGCGGTTCGTTCCAAATAATAGGGATGGGCTATCCATCCATGTTTGCCGCTCTCGATTTAGATTTTGAAAGGTTTATTATTCTCGCAAGAGTATTTCCTAGCATTTCTTGAAAAATGTAATTTTAGCGCACTATTCGTGGCTTCCGCCGTCGTTTATCATCCTAATAAACGAGAATTAAGGCGTTTATTGGAATTATTCCCCATATCGAAATTGCTCGGCTTGTTTCAGTCCATCCCTAAAGTCAACAGCACGGGTAATAAGTTTCGAAAAGAATGCGATAAAAAAATTTGATTTCACTCATCCCCTATCAAAACAGTTAAAAACAAAACTACTGCTATTGACGGCCATCGCCGCCACCTGTTTTTGTAGGGTTTTTCCCCTCTGCCGCTCAGCCGTCGAACTGCATCAGCGCCAAGTCCGACTGTACTTCTTAATCGCACATAAGCAAAGGCAAAATGACGAAAACGGTCAAGAGTTCCTTCTAGTTTCATCGTTTGGCGAGGAGAGACACCTTCTGCTAGTGCAGTTAGAGACTCAACATTTTATTGTGACTCAATTCTACCCTTTCTTTGGGGATATATTGTGTTGATTTTTTGTTTGTATTTTGACTTTGACTTTGACACGACGGATTAATCGGGATCTAAATACTGCGGTATTAGGTAAGTATTTTCTCTGGATCTCTTATCCTATTGCCTCTGAAGCGCGTGGACGCCATGATGTTAACGGTTTTTTTTTCATTATTTCTAGAGGCGTTCCACGTTCGTCAGATAAGACCAAGACCGTCGAATCTCTCATAGTTAGCCCTCACACACACGATCGAGGTAATTATTGCTACCGTTTTGCCTAATTTCAATCATTTTATTGCTTATCTGTGTTACCTTTTTTTGTGCATATACCGTCATTTGTTTTTGCGTTTCACATGTTATATTATCTAATACATTTTATCTAATCCGAATTTTTATTTTAATGTAACTTTAATTTTGATAATATGGGGAAGTTTATATATTTTTTTTAGGGGTGATTCATCCCTATCTTTGTTATATTCAAGTTGTCTGTACTTTGGTACATCTTTTATTGGCCGATGGTCATTGAAAATTCATGGAATTTTTTTTTGGGGAAATTGTTTTATAAAGAAAATATATTCATACGAGGGCGGCAATAAGTTACAGTTATATCTGTTTTATTAAAAATCGTTTTTATTAAAATAAGGGGGCTACGTCTAATGCGCACTGGGTTATTTTTCAGGGCTTTTTCCGGAGGGCCGCCACTTTTTCCGGAGGACCGCCACCTTTTTCCGGAGGGTCACAACCTTTTCCCCGGAGGGCCACCACGCTTACCCGCAGGCCGCTACCTTTACCTGCAGCTAGAATCACCCTGTTCTAGTGGGTTGGAAGCAGGCTTTACCAGCAGCACTTATCAGCCAATCTCGACACCAAACTATCGAGACCTCGGCTAGATCTTCCCTCGGGCCCATCGAGGGGCAGTACCTGAGGTAACTATAAGTGCCCGGCGCCTCCACCAGAGTTCGACGACCGGATTTGGGGTATTGTACAGAAGCTTTATGTTTCTTCGAGTCGTTTGTTTATCCGTTTAATATAATCGCTTTTAGTTATCCTTCTGCTAATATAAATCAAACTTTTACCGCCAAGCTTCGAGATAGTTCATTAAATTTATTTTCATTTATGCACTGGTTTATCGAACCAGTTAATCTGTTTGCTCTCAATTTTCTTTTTTTTAATATACGTCAAGCGTTGGCTCAATAATTTTATCCTTTTCATAAATTTATCTAGTAATATAACCGCTCTGAAGTTTCTTTTAATAAATAGATAGATAAATACATCTATGAATCAAGCATCGACAGCCACGCTTTCAATAGTTTTATTCTAGTTTTGTTCCTTTATTAACTTATCGAGGCATTTGATTATTGTGGAAGTTTATTGCTACATATTATTATCGCTACATTTAAAATCGGTGCAGCTATTAGCGCACGCATACCTAGTGGTAATTAGCTTAGTTAACGTCAAAGTGATAACTTCGATAAGTAGTATTTAGTGCATTTAGTGGTAAAGCATACAGAACCGAGTATTAACAACCGAATTCGTCTTCGTACAATCTCCATATTGTACTCTATTTATCAATTTCGTTAATAGTCATCAGACCTTCCTTGGTCTTTGGAAATCGCAGATTTTACTGTAACTTATTGCGGTGTTTAAAAAAAAAAGAACTTAGTAGCCAATATATTGTTCCTTAAATTTTTAAATTGTGTTTTCTTGATAAGTTAAGTTAATTGATTATAATCCCGCCTATATTCTCGTTTTCTTGTCGGTTTGAAATTAAGTACCGGTTGACTTTATGGGCTGACTAGCCACCCTGCACAACACCAGCAGACCTTTTTCCGTTTTGTTGACTAGAACGGGTGGCGCTCAAACGACCCCACGACAGGGGCCGGGCTTTGCAATACAACTCTCCGGGGGGTTCCTTTTTAATTAATTGGAAAAAAAACTTTACTTTCATTTTGGATCCAATCAGAAAACGTGTTGCATCTTTAGAATAATTATTATTGTCTATAATAAATTGGCCATGGCCTACTTTTACAATTAAAGAAAATTAATAAAAATATTGTTCACTAAAAAATAAATCTTGAACTGGTTTCCAAAGCACTAGAATATTTCCTCTAGGAAGATTTTAATACATTATAATACGAAATCTAATAAAATCATTTACTTGGTTACGTAAATAATAGTATATTATATACCTAGGTTGAGAAGTAAGCCATTATTTACCGAGCACTTTTATATCCTGAGGCGCGGAGCGCCGAAGGATATAATGTGCGAGGTTAATAATGGCCTTCTCAACCGAGGTATATATAGAATTTTTTTACTACTAACACTGATATATTACCATATTTGATTCGATTTGATTTTTATATTAGTCATTTTCTACTTATTTTTCAAATAGTTCGAAATATCAAGTAGCCTGGAAGTTCAGTTGTCTAACTGACAGATATCTTAACAAGAAGCGTTTTTCGCGAGCTAACTACAATTAACCACGGCATACTACAGAATACTACTTTGTTTTCACGGGAATTAATTTAATTGTGGTAAGTGAGGGGAAGTTTCGTCACGTCACTATTACATCATCATTTTTCAACTACGGCTTACTACAACTTACATACGTGACGAGGTGTGGTACTCGAGGTTTGATGGAGTCATGGCGGATTAATTTTGAAACGTTAAACATGTGAAATGTTTGTTTTTCCATTCTGAACAAGTTTGTAAATTATACGTTCATGAAATTCTTCTATAGAAGCCTCATACGCATCGGAATTCCTACACAAATGTGCCCCAAATGGGATTTGGGCAGCATAAAGTATCCTGAACATATTCATCGAAAAAATACCATTAGTTTGCTTATCTCCAGAGGACACCATTCTGTCATTAAAAATATGAGTAAACGTTCTGCACTGATCAAACTGATCATTTTCAAATAAATATGCAAAATAACTATATTCTTTTCTAGCAATGCAAGATCTAACTACGGTGTTTTGGCGAAGACAGAAGCAGACAGTACAATTTGTGGTGGGGTGCCCGCTTGGCACTTACTTCACTATTATTTTTAGTTAACCGTGGTTACTCGCCAAAAAAACGCTAATAATCCCCTGAGAGCTCCATACATACAAAGTACCTTCTCTCCATCAAAATTTTGACAAAATCGCATTATTAATAAGAATATTATGGGGAGTCATGAAAAGTGAGTCATACTGTATATAATTTTTTTACTAATAGCACTGATACAATCCTTATCATTATTTGAATTGAGATTTTGAAATTAATCATTTCCTACTCATTTTTCAAATAATCCGAAATGACAACTAGTTGTCAAACTAACAAGTTTGACATTTTGATATTTTCCGTTTCCGTTTCATTATTGACCTAGGTTTTTTTAATATTATTATTTACCTAGGGTGAGAAATGTTACTTCTCATTTGAGGAATGGAGTAAATAATGGTGATTTATCATGTTAGTAGTAAAAAAACTAACTTTAATCACATAAATAAACGAGACATATCGACGAATCATCCTACTAGCCATTCATGCAGCAAGCCAACAAAGTAGGTATTATCATCAGAGCTTAATGGAGTGATTCCGAGGGTAAAATGAATGATTACATCGGCATGTTAGATCCACACCTAATTTTAGCAAACCGAATTAAAAAAAGCAAGAATGAAGCCTCACAACTCACAAGCCCAAAAATATTTTTCTCACATTGCTCGAATTTTCAAGGTATCCAATCTCACCTTAATTATAAATCATTTTTACATCATACTTTCCAACTAACGCAGAGGAGAGGACCTAGTAATGTTTCCGGTAGACTTGTTGAAAACGAGCAACTCGACGAGTGCAGTGGAATGGAGAGAAAATGACACTGTTGTACGAAGGGAGGCACTGGCGTAATATCGATTAATTGATTTAGGTAAAATGCCATATTAACACAAGACATAATTAAACGTATAACCAGGCTCCTTTTAAAATCACCACACTGTATGCTAAATTGTTATTAACAAATTCCATATTTTCAACAATTAATCATATTAACCAAGTCATCCGAACATTGTACTTTTGAACAGTGAACACTGTTGGTGGCGAACACTAAACGTTTTTTACCACTCATACGCTTCTACCCAGTTGAACTGGATTATGACTTTGATTGTTTTGTGCACATTTTAACATTTTGATACGATATGTTACTAATATTTTAAAGAAGGGTGGAGTTCACGCGATGAACCGATGGAATAAAACCTCGTGGTTACGGCTCAGACTGGTCGGCAATTCCTTTAGCCGGATTAGACAAAGTAGTAGTATCTTTTATATGAATGTCGAGATGAATATTTAAAAATCGGCCGATC
>MU184652.1:70023-110013 GCA_016904865.1 Pissodes strobi | reverse complement strand
CAGACATTTAAAACAGTAAAATTTGAAAAAGCTGGTTATTGACTGTCCCAAATCAAAGGATGTCGGCCCAAGATTATAAGGTAAATATGCTGTGTCCATATGTTAATGTTATTCCTGGTGGCATTACATTTTCGTGTCGAATCTGTGCAGTGAATTAATCCGCTCCGAAGTTGCCAGTACGTATTATTAAAGAATCCTAACGAATATTATAAATGCGAATGTTTTTGTTTTTATTCTATGAACAAGCTAAAATGTACAGGGTGTCCCAAATTCGAGCCTCATCATTGGGATCTCGGGAACTAGAAGAGTTACGAGGTCGGTTAAATGGAGGCAAAGTTGCGCGATTTGAAGCTGATCAAAATGCCACCTTACAAGTTTAAACGTTCCGAACACTTCCGACGATTTTTGGAAAAAACCGAATATTCGCGATTTAATTTTAATTTTTTTTTGAGTTTATTTGAATAGATATAACAAAACAAATTTCACATTCTCATTGTCACTTTTTTTGTTCTACAAGATGGTGTTATCAGATTTTCAAGCCGACGTTTCGTCTTTGAGCTGTCATCATCAACTTTGTTTTTTTAAATACGGCCCTGGATTTTTTATTACAGATTTTAAGAGCTTCTAAGGTCCCAAAATCAAAGATGAAACGCACTTATTCGACAATTCATATTATTCGCATTTTTCATAAGAACACATGTGTTAGAGAGAGCCAGAAAACAGATTTTTGGTAAGATCTTAACATCCAAAAATCATGAAAAAGTGCGATACAACAATAAGAATGTAAAATTTATTTTATTTGTTCCAAATCTAATCCCACACAACTATTTACTTGGGTAAACTGCTAAAAATATAGCCTAGAGCTTATGGTTCGAGGGTTGACACTTTAATAATTATATTATTTATTAACCATTTCTTATGTTAGTTTTTAAGCTTTCTTTATGCAAAGCGTTAATGCGTAAAAAAGGTTTACGTTTTTAATCCTACTAAAAGTCTATTTTCTGTCTCTCTCTAATACATGAGTTCTTATGGAAAATGTCACTAATATAAATTTTTTCAATGAGTGCGATACATCATTGGTTTTGGGACCTTAGACGCTCTTAAAATCCGTAATAAAAAATCCAGGGCCGTATTTAAAAAAACGAAGTTGTTGATGGCAGCTCAAAGACGAAACGTCGTCTTGAAAATCTGATAGCACCATCTGGAAGAACAGAAAAAGTAGCAATGAGAATGTGAAATTTATTTTGTTATATCTATTCAAATAGAGTCATAAAAAAATAAAAACGAAATCGCGAATATTCGTTTTTTTCCAAAAATTTTCGGAAGTATTCGGAATTTTTAAACTTGTAAGGTGGCATTTTGATCAGCATCAAACTACGCAACTTTGCCTCCATTTAACCGACCTCGTATCTCTTCTAGTTTCCGAGATCCCAATGATGAGGCTCGAATTTGGGACACCCTGTACAGATAACGGCCATAGCACGTTGAAAATGCCAGTTCTCGTCCGATCACTGAAGTTAAGCAACGTCGGGCGTGATTAGTACCCCCCCCCCCTGCAAAAAAGGGAAAAGACATTTAACTGTGGGCGAACATGCATTGGTAAAAACCGTGTATGCGTGTTTGTTAAACGAAGTTATTGATAACGTTACAGCTGATAATTGGCAGAAGTGTATTGAACATGTCATAAAACAAAAAATGTGGGAGTTGGATACTACGGTCGAAGTTATAGTCGAACCTCTTATCGTCAATGTTGGTTCCGAAAGTAGTGATATTAATTATTCTGAATCAAATTCTGATCAAACCTCCGATAACGAGTAAGAAACTTAAAATTTTATTGATTTTTGATGTAAACTTTCGATGCAACTTTCAATATGGTATTTTATGATAAGAAAAACCCCTTATCATTACCATGACTCTCTTTTTCCTAGCCTTAATGAATACATAGTACTATTTGTTTGTAGTACAATTTTGTTATTTATTACTAGACTTAGGAATAATTTTGAATATACGTTTTTTTGCATATTTTAGACTAAAATCATGCATATTTATGTGCATAAACTTTATTTTTTTAACTGGATATTTGTCTAAGTCTGCTTATTACTATAGTACAGTTATTATAACATATTAATTTACAAAGCAATTGTATCCGCCACTGGAATTTCCTTCTCTCTTCCCTTACTTCTCGTGGCGCGCCTTAAAACTAAAAGTGAGTCACTGACTGTTATTTCCGGTTTGAACAATAGTTTGTTAAAATTTGGGTTTTCTTTATTATTAAATATGTATTAATACGAAATAAATTGATGATTTACAAGAACCAAATATTAACCTAAGCATTAACGAGAAGTTAATTCGCGAATTAGCCAGATGCCAAGGATAAAACCCGAATGCGTATTAGTTTCTATTCTAACCAAGATTAATTCTCAGGTGTATATCTTATTATAAGTCAGGATTAATGTCGTGATAATATGTTGATATGTCTTTATTAACCTGGAGATATCCAATTTTAAGGTGGGAATAATTCGGAATAAAGTTGTTTCTATTTTAAGCCTTTCAAGTTTCCATACTCTAGTGTATTCCTGTTTTTCAATGATAAAAATAATAATATTGCACGGTTTGTGGAAAAATAACTTATAATGTAAATTGATAACTCCATATTTATCTCTATAAGAATAATTTCTAAATTGTTAGCCGCTGGTGGTATTCGCTGCATAATATAAGACACCCATAGTTGTCTAATTGTTCTACTAATCGATTAAAAAGCATGCATTTTTAAAAAGGTACAACACTTCCGAATTTAAAATTACTTAATTATTTTAGGTTGAAGCTGTGATTAGTAATATAGTAAATTATAAAGACGTTGTTGTATATGGTGTTGAAATTCGAGGTATGGAAGGAAGAGCTGGAATGGCCGCTATATATGATCCCGAAAGATTAGTGGATCTAAATAAAGATCTGCATGATGGACTGAGAAAAGCGTTACCAATATATGCAAGACCAGTTTTTATACGGATGTTAATTAAGCTTGATTTAACTGGTCAGTATTTTGTTTGTTTGGCAAGGCAAATGTTAAATTTTTTGTTATTAGAATTATGTTTTATAATACATTGAAGTTAGCCTTCTCTATAGAAACTGTGGGTCAAATTAATTTAAGACCAATTTTGGTTTTGGTCTATTAGCACTGACTAGTCCGCCACTGACTTTTTTCATAAAACTTATAGATGTTCTTTTTTGCAAATGTTGGGTCCTTATCATCGGTAAAATTGATCAAATGATAAAGCAGATAATTAATTATTTATCAGTGTGCAGAATTAAGGTAGACTGAGATTCGTACAATTTACATATGACTAGCAAAGCTCTAGTGAAAAAAATACAATTTTTTTTATTTCATCAAAGAACATAATCAAGGCTTTTGCAAATTCAGTTATTGCTGAGGGCTTGCCTATCTGGATGTGCTACAATAATATCATGTGAAATCACTAAATTTGAGAAACAGACCCATTTGAAGATATATTGAAGAATATTTTAAGCTAAATATCAAAAGAGCTTAGAGGAAGACAATTTTTTTCTCCTCTAGGACCTTACTACCTCTAATCTAATACTCGACAAAATATAGCAGCTTACGTATACAATTTCTTGGAACCTTAATTATTTCTCTATTTTGAGGTCTTCAGAAAAAAACTATTCTTGTTGATGCCAAATTAGAAGTGTCACGTACAAGGAACGCAAAAGATATAAAAATATGACTTGGCAAAATGAAAAGTTTGTAATCTACATATTTTATAAGACAAAATTATGAACTTCAGAATATCAGCAGATCCTTAACAAACAAAATTAAATTTTGCGGTGCATGCTAAAGATAAAATATCCCTTTTATTTCTGAAATCAGTCTTGGAGTCCTACTTCTTTAACTAGATATAACCACGGTTAACCATTGAATCACAAAAATGACTTCGAAATGTCCTCGGGGTATATAAACTTCATGATATTAGATCAGCAGAATTTGTTGGTACATCGCCATTGTTTTAGATTTGAGAGTGTGTTTGTATTGGATCAATGCGATTTGAAATAAATATTTTTTGATCGAATCCAAGACAATACGATGGTAGAATCACATCAAAAATAAACATAAACGATACTTTTTTTAATTGCATCGTATAACTAACTATAGGGAGATCGATTTTAGTGGAACTATACGTGATATTGCACAATCTAAAGCTACTCTAATACCTCCTGTTTGATTTACACATCATAAATGGATAGATGACCTCAGCTAATTAGGAACAATCTGAAAAACATTGTATTTCGATATTTATTGCAACAATATGACGAGGTACATTATAATACTTCCAAATATCGATCCAAATATTAAGCAAATCTTGAGAAGAAATTTGTTTGTCCCAACCTATTTTTGTGTATTTATCATAATCTTTGCAAAAAATTCTTGACGTTGACAATAACTTGGCTGATCAGTAGAAGAGGAAAGAATATGTTTGGTAAAATTATTTGGTTTATTTAAGTTAAAAATAAATTGCCATCCTTTGATGAATCTCACAAAACACCGATGGTCTGCACAGACTCGATGCTGGCCATTCTTGTGTAATGTTCTTTAGAATTTATAATTTAGTTTTAATGTTCATTTGTTGTGCAGACAATTTATATATGGGATATGGATTTGTTCAGGCTTGTTTTATTTTCCTCAACAATGTCATTCATCCATCCTAAATCGCTGATAAATAATTTTCTAAAAACGTACTTCCTAAACGGGCAACCGTCTCTATTAAATTCCACTCTACAGTCTTAGGGGTTTTAAAATGTGTTTACTTAGTTATATCTTATTTTGTTTCAGTCACAAAAAAATATTGAATAGAAAAGTTTAAAGTGGCTACATCTAATTGTTTAGCAGCTATTTTTTATTTTAAATCAGAAATAATAAGCTCAGATTTCACAAATATCGTTACGCTCCAGAACATTTTTACTGTAGAGTGATGTTGAGCTGACTCCAAAATTGTACGTTCTATCTCCAATAATAACTAGAATGGCTTTTTAGATCGGCCGATTTTTAAATATTCATCTCGACATTCATATAAAAGATATCTGGCCTACTACTTTGTCTAATCCGGCTAAAGGAATTGCCCACCAGTCTGAGCCGTAACCACGAGGTTTTATTCCATCGGTTCATCGCGTGAACTCCACCCTTCTTTAAAATATTAGTAACATATCGTATCAAAATGTTAAAATGTGCACAAAACAATCAAAGTCATAATCCAGTTCAACTGGGTAGAAGCGTATGAGTGGTAAAAAACGTTTAGTGTTCGCCACCAACAGTGTTCACTGTTCAAAAGTACAATGTTCGGATGACTTGGTTAATATGATTAATTGTTGAAAATATGAAATTTGTTAATAACAATTTAGCATACAGTGTGGTGATTTTAAAAGGAGCCTGGTTATACGTTTAATTATGTCTTGTGTTAATATGGCATTTTACCTAAATCAATTAATCGATATTACGCCAGTGCCTCCCTTCGTACAACAGTGTCATTTTCTCTCCATTCCACTGCACTCGTCGATTTGCTCGTTTTTAACAAGTCTACCGGAAACATTACTAGGTCCTCTCCTCTGCGTTGGTTGGAAAGTATGATGTAAAATGATTTATAATTAAGGTGAGATTGGATACCTTGAAAATTCGAGCAATGTGAGATAAATATTTTTGGGCTTGTGAGTTGTGAGGCTTCATTCTTGCCGTTTTTTTTTTTTTAATTCGGTTTGCTAAAATTAGGTGTGGATCTAACATGCCGATGTAATCATTCA
Source organism: Pissodes strobi (assembly GCA_016904865.1). Taxonomy (NCBI): domain Eukaryota; kingdom Metazoa; phylum Arthropoda; class Insecta; order Coleoptera; family Curculionidae; genus Pissodes; species Pissodes strobi. The sequence goes on along the minus strand of MU184652.1, from coordinate 104,205 downwards.
TTTTACCCTCGGAATCACTCCATTAAGCTCTGATGATAATACCTACTTTGTTGGCTTGCTGCCTGAATGGCTAGTAGGATGATTCGTCGATATGTCTCGTTTATTTATGTGATTAAAGTTAGTTTATTTACGTAACCAAGTAAATTATTTTATTAGATTTCGTATTATAATGTATTAAAATCTTCCTAGAGGAAATATTCTAGTGCTTTTGAAACCAGTTCAAGATTTAATTTTTAGTGAACAATATTTTTATTAATTTTCTTTAATTGTAAAAGTAGGCCATGGCCAATTTATTATAGACAATAATAATTATTCTAAAGATGAAACACGTTTTTCTGATTGGATCCAAAATGAAAGTAAAGTTTTTTTTTCCAATTAATTAAAAAGGAACCTAGCCCCGGAGAGTTGTATTGCAAAGCCCGGCCCCTGTCGTGGGGTCGTTTGAGCGCCACCCGTTCTAGTCAACAAAACGGAAAAAGCTCTGCTGGTGTTGTGCAGGGTGGCTAGTCAGCCCATAAAGTCAACCGGTACTTAATTTCAAACCGACAAGAAAACGAGAATATAATCGGGATTATAATCAATTAACTTAGCGTATCAAGAAAACACAATTTAAAAATTTAAGGAATAATATATTGGCTACTAAATTATTTTTTTTAAACACCGCAATAAGTTACAGTAAAATCTGAGATTTCCAAAGACCAAGGAAGGTCTGATGACGAAATTGATAAATAGAGTACAATATGGAGATTGTACGGAGACGAATTCGGTTGTTAATACTCGGTTCTGTATGCTTTACCACTAAATGCACTAAATACTACTTATCGAAGTTATCACTTTGACGTTAACTAAGCTAATTACCACTAGGTATGCGTGCGCTAATAGCTGCACCGATTTTAAATGTAGGGATAATAATATGTAGCAATAAACTTCCACAATAATCAAATGACGCGATAGGTTAAGAAAGGAACAAAACTAGAATAAAACTATTGAAAGCGTGGCTGTCGATGCTTGATTCATAGATGTATTTATCTCTTTATTAAAAGAAACTTCAGAGCGGTTATATTACTAGATAAATTTATGAAAAGAATAAAATTATTGAGCCAACGCTTGACGTATATTAAAAAAAAGAAAATTCAGAGCAAACAGATTAACTGGTTCGATAAACCAGTGAATAAATGAAAATAAATTTAATGAACTATCTCGAAGCTTGGCGGTAAAAGTTTGATTTATATTAGCAGAAGGATAACTAAAAGCGATTATATTAAACGGACAAACAAACGACTCGAAGAAACATAAATCCGGTCGTGGAACTCTGGTGTAGGCGCCAGGCACTTATAGTTACCTCAGGTACTGTCTCTCGATGGCCCCGAGGGAAGATCTAGCCGAGGTCTCGATAGCTTGGTGTCGAGATTGGCTGATAAGTGCTGCTGGTAAAGCCTGCTTCCATCCCACTAGAACAGGGTGATTCTAGCTGCAGGTAAAGGTAGTGGCCTGTGGGTAAGCGTGGTGGCCCTCCGGGGAAAAGGTTGTCCCCCTCCGGAAAAAGATGGTGGTCCTCAGGAAAAAGTGGCGGCCCTCCGGAAAAAGCCCTGAAAAATAACCCAGTGCGCATTAGACGTAGCCCCCTTACTTTAATAAAAACCATAGCCAGCCCTCGCATGAATATATTTTCTTTATAAAACAAATTTCCCCAAAAAAAATCCATAAATTTTCAATGACCATCGGCAAATAAAAGATGTACCAAGGTACAGACAACTTGAATATAACAAAGATAGGGATGAATCACCCGTAGAAGAATAATAAACTTCCCCATATGATCAAAATTACATTAAAATTACATTAAAATAAAAATTCGGATTAGATAAAATGTAGTAGATAGATAACATGTGAAACGCAAAAGCAAATGGCGGTATATGCACAAAAAAAGATAACACAGATAAGCAATTAAATCATCAATTTAGGCAAAACGGTAGCAATAATTACCTCGATCGTGTGTGTGAGGGCTAACTATGAGAGATTCGACGGTCTTGGTCTTATCTGACGAACGTGGAACGCCTCTAGAAATAATGAAAAAAAAACCGTTATCATGGCGTCCACGCGCTTCACAGGCTATAGGAAAAGAAATCCAGAGAAAATGCTTACCTAATACCGCAGTATCTAGATCCCGATTAATCCATCGTGTCAAAATACAAACAAAAAATCAACACAATATATCCCCAAAGAAAGGGTAGAATTGAATCACAATAAAATGTTGAGTCTCCAACTGCACTAGCAGAAGATTTCTCTCCTCGCCAAACGATGAAACTAGAAGGAACTCTTGATCGTTTTCGTCAATTTGCCTTTGCTTGTGTGCGATTAAGAAGTAGGCATGGACTGAAACAAGCCGAGCAATTTCGATATGGGGAATAATTCCAATAAACGCCTTAATTCTCGTTTATTAGGATGATAAACGACGGCGGAAGCGATCTAACGATCTTCAGAAATGGCGGCCGACAATTGGTGTTCGGAACCCAGGGGTTCCCAAAAAGTTATGCCAACCAAAATTAAAATATGTTTCAACAAGTCAAATACCGCCTATATGCGGGCCTGACTAACAGAATTCTTAAAATATAAATCGGTTCGTTAACCGTTCTACCGTAATGTAATACAAACCAAGCCAAGCTATTCTAATAATAATGTGCATCGCTTATCAACTAAAATAAATAGAGTCACAACGTGTTATAAATGCTAATACAAATATATAATTAACCTATACTTAGAATATAGTTAATTCATATTAGGAAAAGCGGCACTTTCAAGCGAATTGTTAGCAAATAGAATCGGGAATTAGACCGGCTTCAGAAAATTTTACAAGATCAAGAAGATAAAAGGCAAGCGGAACGGGAAGAAGATGATTGTAGAAGGCAAGCAGAACAGGACCAGCTTCAGAAATGGATGCTTGATGTGATTGTAGGCGAGCAAGGAAAATTACAGAAAATATTGGACGGGCAAAATGAGAAATTTGAAAAAGAAGTAAACAATATACAAAAAGAAGTAGGAGACGTACAGAAAGAAATGAAAAATCTACAAGCAGAAGTTACAGGCTAAAACATCAAGTACCCACCGAACGGGCATTCGCCTCAGGACAAAACATCAAACCTCCAACGTATGACGGTCAAACATCGTGGACAATGTACAGAAGGCAATTTGAAGCCGCTGCTGTTGCCAACGGTTGGGATAACGAAGAAATGGCTACATCACTAGTGGTTGCGCTTCGTGGATCTGCCCTGGAACTATTACAGACTATTCCCATCAACCAGTAGGGGAAATATGACATACTTGCAGCTGCCCTAGAGAGACGATTTGGAGACCAACATAGAAGACAACTGTATCAGGCACAAGTTAAGTCCCGACATCTGAAGCCTGGTGAAAACCTGCAAGAGTTTGAGGCAGACATTAGACGTCTCATTCAATTGGCCTACCCGGGAGCGACGGAGGAATTTCAAGAAGAACTTGCTGCCCAATATTTCGTGGATGGTATTAGAGATCCAGAAACTCAGAAAATGCTGCGCCTAGCCAAATTTGATAACAGCAGCGAAGCTTTGGGTCGAGCCCTAGAAATCGAGGCAGCCTGTAACATCTCCAAGCCAAAAATCAGGGCCGTATCCATCCAGGAAGAAAAGCCGACAAACAGCTGTAAATTAAATGAGATGGGTGAAATTTTGAAGAAATTAACGGAAGTTCTTCAGGTCACGGCGAGATTCCGGAAGCCAATGGAAAATAGGCCACGTAACCGAAATACATCAAATCAGTGCTATAGATGTGGCAGAACTGGGCATTTCAAAAGAGACTGCCGAGTACAACTAGATCTCCATCCAGAGACGCTAGGGCCCCCAAGTCTAATCAGGAAAACTTCAATTAGTCAACTTACGGGGCGGGTGTTGGCTAAAGAAGATAAAGCCCCCAGGATCGTCTCCATAAAAAGCCTAGGAAAGGCCGCCGACAGTCTAACAATTACAGGAAAGATCAACGGAAGAGCCATAATAATTACTGTTGACACTGGTGCGGCGGTATCTTTGATAAGGTCCAACAGAGTAAATAGAGTAGAAGTTCTACCCATATCAAAGAATGTAGTTTTACGTACAGTTACCGGTGAGATAACTGAAGTACTTGGGGAAATGGATATCGAACTTCAACTTGGACAAATTAAATTACACCACACAGTGTTAGTAGCCGACATCGAAGACGAATTTATTTTGGGGATGGATCTCATCGGTCAACATGGATTCTCTTTTGACAACAAGCTTAATCTTCTGATGTTTGGCACCGAAGAGTTCATCCTTAACAAAACAGACGATGACACACCGACTAAAGTAGTGGCGGCATGTACTGTCAGAATAAGCGGAAATACCGAGCAGATAATTTTTAGAAAATTGGAGAAAGATTTTGGAGGCTGCATCGGACTTATCCAACACCACGATTTGCCTTGCAAACACCTCGTAGGCAAAGCACTAGTCAAAACCGACGGCGTAATACCGATAAGGATAGCAAATATTTCATCCAATTCCATCAAAATCAATAAAAAAAAATGTAATAGCCACTTGCGAGCTGGTGCAGTGGGTAACGAGTTGCGAAACGCAGACAGAAGTAACACCCTCAACATCACCTATGGAAGTCCTAGAACATTTCCAGAAGTCGTGGCAACACCTGTCTTCCGAAGAACTGAAGAAAGCTACACAATTTATCAAAGAGCAGAGCACCGCCTTTGAAAGGAAAAATGGCAATACTGATGGAAGAACGAACCTCATAAAACATAAAATCGACACTGGAAGTGCTCACCCCATACGGCAACATCCTTGGAGGCTACCAGTGACGAAGCAGCAAGAGGTTACCACATTAACCAACAAAATGCTTGACGATGGAATTATTGAGGAATCATCAAGCCTATGGTCGTCTCCTGTTGTCTTAGTGACCAAGAAGGATGGAACTACCAGATTCTGCGTGTACTATAGAAAGCTCAATGACGTCACCAAGAAAGACAGCTATCCACTTCCCAGGATTGATGACACGTTGACGACACTAGCAGGATCTCATTGGTTTTCAACACTCGACTTAAAGAGCTACTGGCAAGTAGGCATTGACGAACAAGATAAGGAAAATACTACATTTTCTACCGGAAGTGGTTTATATTAGTTTAGAGTTATGCCCTTCGGACTATGCAATGCCCCTGCTACTTTTGAGCGTCTTATGGAGGTTGTTCTACGAGGCCTCACTTGGAAGACATGCCTGGTCTATCTTGATGATATAATGGTAATGGGAAAAACTTTCGAAGAACACCTACAAAACCTGCATGAAGTTTTTACTAGAATCAAGAATGCTCAGCTCTTACTGAATCCAAAGAAATGTTTTCTCTTCCAACAAAAAGTTGAATTTCTCGGGCATGTCGTGTCATCAGAGGGGATCCAAACCGACCAACGTAAGATTACCACAATCAAGGACTGGCCTCGTCCTCGCGACAAACATGAACTGCGTAGCTTCCTTGGACTATGTACTTCCTATAGAAGATTTGTTGAAGGATTTGCAAATATAGCTGCACCTCTACATAAGCTCACTGAAGAACGAGCAAATTATAACTGGGATCAAAACTGTGATTCTGCGTTCAGGAAATTAAAAGCGGCTCTATGTTCTAGTCCAATATTGGGATATCCGGAACAAAAGGGTAAATTTGTATTGGACACAGACGCCAGCAACACCGGCATCGGAGCAGTTTTATCTCAAGTACAAGCAGGAGAAGAACGGGTTATCGAATACTACAGTCGAACACTTTCGAAACCTGAACGTAACTACTGTGTAACCCGAAAAGAGCTTTTGGCAATAGTACGGTCTGTTGAGCATTTCCATCAATATCTATATGGGCAAAAATTTCTGATAAGGACCGATCATGCAGCACTTAAATGGCTTTTGGATATGAAACAGCCTGAAGGGCAGGTAGCCAGGTGGCTTGAAAAGTTACAACAATATAACTTTAAGGTTAAGCACAGGGCAGGGAGATTGCATAATAATGCAGATGCTTTATCTAGAAGACCATGCGCGGATAATCGTAAGCATTGCCAAAGAATAGATCAACGAGAAGGAATTATTCCGATTAGGCAAACCAAATTTGAGGTTGATCAACAGTGGACCACAGAGCAACTTAAAAAGGATCAGCTTGAAGATAATGAAATAGCACCATTGCTAAGAGCTAAAGAAGAACATCAACCAAGACCAAGCTGGAGCGAGATATCAACTAAAGGACTTGCTTTTAAAACTCTGTGGGCTCAGTGGGACTCCCTAGTGGTGGAAAATGGACTTCTTAAACGAACCTGGGAAAGCGCCGATGGAAAAGTAGTGAAGACACAGTTAGTGGTACCAAGGAGGAAGATATCGGAAGTTCTGGAAGAAGTTCATAATGGAAAGTCTGGTGCTCATCTTGGAGTGAACAAAACGATTGACAAGATTCGCGACAGATTTTACTGGGTTAACTACTGCCAGGATGTGAAATCGTGGTGTCGGCAGTGCTCAACCTGTGCCGCAAGCCAAGGACCCAAAACAAGATCTAGGGGTAAAATGAAACAGTATAATGTGGGCCTACCGTTTGAACGTATTGCCATTGACGTAGCTGGCCCTTTCCCAGAAACAAATAATCGTAGCAAGTACATTTTAGTGGCAATTGACTACTTCAGTAAATGGCCTGAAGTCTTTGCGATCCCCAATCAAGAAGCTGTACCATAGCAGAGGTCCTTGTGAATAACTTATTCTGCAGATTTGGTGTTCCGTTAGAGCTGTACTCAGATCAAGGACGCAACTTCGAATCCAAGGTTTTCCAGAAAGTCTGTGATTTACTCAACATCCATAAAACACGGACTACAGCCTTACATCCACAATCAGACGGCATGGTTGAGCGGTTTAACAAGACCATTGAAGAACATTTGTCAAAGGTCGTAGATGAACATCAGAAAGATTGGGACCAACATATACCACTATTTTTGATGGCATATCCATGACACGACAGGACTAACACCAGCCATTGTTTTATTTGGAAGAGAACTCCGTTTACCATGTGACCTATTATTCGGAGCCAGACAACCAGGATATGGAAATTCAAGACTACACGGACTCTCTTAAGGAAAAGTTACTATACATCCATGAATTAGTCAGAGAGAACACGGAGAAAGCCAGTGACCGAATGAAGACACGATAGGATCTCAAAGCTAATTCTATGGGATTTCAAATAAACGATAAAGTCTGGTTATATAATCCACAAAGGAAGAAAGGAAGATCTCCCAAGCTAACGCCAGTATGGGAAGGACCTTATACAGTCATCAAAAGAATTAATGACGTTGTGTATAGAATTCAGCGTAGTCCCAGAAGCAAACTGAAAGTTGTTCACCTTGACAGGCTGAAAGCATACCACGGACATGCAGCATCTGATCGGGACGATCAGGTTTAAGAGGGAGGCAATGTCACTACTAACAACCATCCGAACGTTTTTGTGCTACCCTATAGAACTAGCCGCTTTGCCGCTCGCTTCTCTGTCTGTACTGCATGAATCATCGCCCGGCCGACCGCGAAGTTTCAGGATCGCTGGAATTATCTCGATGGCCTCGTCGAGATCATATAGAGTGGCCTCGGAATACTTCCCGAATATTCGTGATAGATTTGAGATTATATATAAGCAGACCTAAGGCGAATGTTAGTCAGTTCAGTTCAGTTAATCATTGAGTGTTGAATAGATATTAGTTGTAAAGTTATAAGAGTAGGTTAGAGTGTTAAATTGTATACAGTGGTAGTGAATAAAGAGAGTACCTATTAGTTAAAAATAGCAAAGTTGTAACCCACGGGAAAAACATAACAATACTTTTGCAGTATAAGTATTTTCCGAAGGCTTCAAAGAGTATGGTAGTTCGGAAAGGATGAGAGGTGTCTTTTTTTTAAAGACAAGCGTCTTCAAACAGCGGTTTGTAGTTAGTACTGTTAACTTTACGCATGGCCCTTCGCTAGCTTCGCTCGCTCCGGGGTGCAATCAAACAAAACTAACCCAAACTACCCTAAATTAAAAAAAAAAACAAATATAACCTTAAAAAAAAATTAAAACGCTTGCTACTGACGGGAATCGAACTCGGAGGCAAACCGAAGCATCGTATCAGAAGCGTAGCATCTAACTACTGCCGCCACCAGGCTTGCTAAAAATGATCCACTGAACCGCAAAGACAAGCTGCTCAATAAACTGTTATTACATTCCGCAAGTGCATATGGCACCAATTTACATTCCGTACACGCATATAGCACTCGAAGTTTGATTGGTTGAAATTTCAAATCCAACCAATGGGATAGTGCTAGGTGCCGTATACATGTACGGAATATATAAATGCATACCGTATACCTTCCCCACTTTTGGACACTGTCGTTTTGCCAAAATTTCCGAAATCCCCTTTTTCAGTATATCTAGGTTTTGTCCAAGATGACAAACTTTTAAAAATAAAGGTCGCTTTCATTTGGTTTGAACTCTCTTTAAAACGATAAATCTATTTTGGGCGAAGTATGACTCCATTGTAATATTGTGAACCGCTTCAGGTTTAAGTCGACTTATTATGTTTGAAATGATACATTTTATACACTTAAAATAAAAAAAATAACCTTAAAAATACCCGCACTTTAAAAATAACATTTGTCCCATCAGATGACAAGTCCGCATTTTTTGAGCATCAAATCTTGGCTGTACCGGCTTCCCTCTATTTTTCTCTTGCTTTCTTTTGACGTATGTTTTGGGAGGCGGTTGAAAAAAGGATCCGTGCTCAACTAGAGCTATTTTTAAACAGCCAACCTATATCATACTTTTCATTATTATCACAAACGGCCATTGTAATACGAAATACAAAAACATTTCATAAATAATAAAACTCTAGCGGTCTGTCAAGTTTAGGAAACTTTTCTACTCAATTGGCCATAACCTACTTTTACAAATAAAGTAAATTATTAAAAATATCGAATTTTGAAAAGCTCAAATTATGCATAAATAATATAACAAATGATATCCCATAAAAATCATCAATTTGGTTATCTCTGAACTTATATCTGAACTCTATGTAAAAGCTCTTATCAAAATCAGTTTCTACCTTTTTAAAATACAAGCGGTGCTGCATTTTTTACTTTATCATTATCTGGAATGTTTTTCCTTCATTTACTTAATTATCTTTTTTATTAACATGAATTGTTTTGCTTTAGGTACTTACAAGCTGAAGAAGAACGATCTTCAAAGAGAAGGATTCGATCCATCAAAGACAAGCGACAGTATTTATTATTTAAGTTCTAAAGGACAATACGAACTTATTACCCCAGAAATTTATAGCAAAATAAATACTGGCGAAATTCGAATTTAGTTTCGTAAATTGTAAGGGGTAACGTAACGTAGACTGATATAATTTCAATAGCATCTATAAAGTCGATATTTTTGCATTTTATAGACATAGTACACATCAAATATTTTTCTTAAGATGTTCTGACTACATGTTACAAAATCTTCCTCGGGCTCTCTATGTGCTAATTCTCCTTTACGTAAAATTTTATAGGCATAGTAAATAACATTTCTTATGGGCGTGCCCTTACGGCATATTACGAATTCTTGATCGAAATCTTTTTACTGATCATCTTTCGAGTAGCAATCGGACTATGTCGAGTTTATATTTATACTTACTCTTATTTCGATTAGCTCTAATTACACCGTTGAATAATTACGGGAAAAGTACTGCGATTTTATCGAAATCTAAAACTAGCCGCGTAACAGTACAGATTTCCACGTGGTGTGAGTATTTCTTGTTGAACAATATTGCAAAAATTAAGTGTATATTTGTATGTTGTGATGAGATGTTTTTCAGATGTATTAGAACGCATGCAATCACTTTGATGATATAATGGTATATACAACTTTCTTTTTATATATATAGAAAAAAAAGTGCAGCTAAAGCAAGCTGTTGATTAGTATGATATATACAATATTTATTTTATAAAGTTTACACTTCAAATTTAAAGGTTTTAAAACGGAGAGGTTTATAATATTATATTGTAATCTAGTATGAACGTAATTTAGGAGTATTAAAAATCATCTTGGAAATTTCAGCCACAGTTAATAGTTAATAGCAAAATATTACTAGGCTATATTAAATGTATTTTTATAAATTCATATTAAGTTTCAAAAAGGTTTTATTTAAATACATTTCCAGTTTAGAGCACATTGAATATTTTGTCTAAGACTGGTATCACTTTGTAATTTTCAATTTTTTTTTAATAATAGGGAAATTATAGAAATGTTTAATTAATTTAGATCAGTCATGGGGATTATACGTGCTTGTTAATTCTTAGATATGCTAATCGGAATATTAATATTTCAAACTATTATCGTTAGATGATTAAGGACTAATATGTTTCTTCTTTGTTGGTTGATAAAAAAAATTACTTTTTGAAAACTAAATGATTTGCTAAGGTTATTTTTTCAGCTTTTTAAGATACCATAATTTGTTTTTAAATCCGACAGACGATTAGTAATTTCTATAGTGTTATGTTGATTTTCTTAAATACCGAGCTGGTCTGTTTTTGCATCATTTTGATGCATTTTCAATCCTAAACCTGAAACACATTTTTTTCAAAATTGTACATCAAGTTTTTGTTACTTTAAGTCATCTTCAATGATTTTATGGACTTTTAATTTGGTTCTACATTTTATCATATACATTGAACTTAAAAAGTAAATTGTATTTAATTAACTCATAATACCTGTTTCATTTACAGCATAATAGAAATACATAATGAATTTCTTCTGAGCCCCAATAAACACTAAAGGATTAACAAACTTAGATATTTGAAGGGAACAATTTAGGACTAAAAATGTATTACTGACATCCACAAAATGTTCAAATAAATTGCCGTTAACGTTTATGCACTGAATTGCCTTTCACATATCTTTGATATCCCTTCAAGTTACTAAACCCTTGAATTTTTCTTAACTTTAAACCATCTAAATTGTTTACAGGAGTTTTATATACCCATAAAAAGAAATCTGCTAGTGTTCTAATCAACTCCATCTACATATTTTGAAATTCTCTATTTTAAGAGCTAAAAGTAGAAGGTAAAGAGGGAAGCAATAATGTATTATATTGGAAAGGTGTGTTCCTTCCTTAAAGTGAAATATTTTTATAACAGTTTAAAAGGCAATCAATTCTATTTTCCCAGCGGAAAAGCCATGATTGATATTTCTGCAGCCAAAATTAAAAAAAAACTGCAAAAGTCAAAAGCAAAGGATCTAGTAAAAGGATCAGTAAATATTTACATATTGAGAAAAAATTTACAATGCACAAAAATGTACGTTAATTTTATTCATATACCAAACCTGCAAAAAATGGGTCTATACATCCCTATGACAGAGATGTCTAGGACAGTTTTAATTAAAGATTTTCCGTTATGCTTAACCTCCAACTTGTCAATTTGCACTCAGCCATTATCGTGTCGCACCTGTTGCATTAGCCACTGGCAAAATATGAACTGTATAATTTTTACTTTTTAATATTATCCAACATTTAATTTGCTTTATTCAGAGTATATTTGATTTCTTGGAAATTTATCTTATTGATGATTACGGATTATTGGTTAGTTTAAAAATCTAAAAGCAGATTAAGTAACACATTTATTTCTTTGGTTGTTGTTTGATGGTCTTAAAGTATATAAATGCCTGATTTAACACGGCGTTTACTTCGTCTTCGAATAATCGACTTCCATATTTTCCTCGAGGTTTCTTAATAATCCTTATTCTGGAAGATTACAGTAAAGTTTTCTAAAATAGGTGTAGGGGACTGGCACCGTTCGGGGTATTGTGCCAGATAAAGACTAGCAACTTGTTTAAAATATCTATGACCAAAATAATAGATTCTAAGCATATTGCAATTTTCTCCATTTAACTATTTCTCTTCTATAGGTAAAATTCGTGCGATTTTCAGTTAATATTCCGTGGAAATCGGACTTCGTGATGATTATACTGAAAGTGCTTTGTTCTGGTGGCTTTCATTGTTGCTTACCCGGTTACCGAAATTTGGTTTTAGTTATTTGAAAAAGGAGTTTGACTATATATTTTTAAATATAGTTTTATCTTGGCGAATAGTCTTAAAAAATATATTTCGTGCATTCAAAATGGGTTAAAAATCGTGCATTTAGGTTTGTTGCCTTAAAGAAACAGCTCTTATGCATTTTTATGTAATTTGACAAAAAATGTCAAATAACATAAACACACACTCAAGCCGTTTCTAGACAACAACTTCACACACGATTTTTAGCAATTTTGCATGCATATTACTAGCTTAAATTGCATTCTAAGTTTCGTTTGGGTATTAATGTCACAAATATTTAACGTTTATGTCAAATATCCTATATTAAATTAAAATCATTTGCATAACAACTTTTTGTCTGACATAATCTGCCCTGATGTCAATTAAAAATTAGCTTGAAACACATACTAATACCACAGCTTACCAAACAATCAGCTATCCATCTCTTAAAACTTGAACTGTATGCGCATTTCCTCGCGCAGGCCGCCATTTTGGGTTAAAATCTATCAAATTCGACAGTGTTGGCTCGTCGCTTGTAGTCGTGTCAGATGAGTTGTTTGTGTTAATTAACAGTGTACATTCGTTCTTGAACAAACTACTTATTTTATAATATCTGTGCTTGTGCTTGTATATAGTAGAAATGGATAAACCGCGAGGTGGACACGTTTGTGCCGCTAAAAAAGTGTGAAAAGTTATAAATCTAACAAGAAAATAAGTTTTTTTAGATTTCCCAAAGTTGCCATTAGGTAAGGTTTTTTGACAAGCACCTTAAAAATGATTTTCTAAAGCCGCATTTTTTTAAATTAAATGTAAATTTTTCTCTATACTTATTCTGAAATTTGCAAATGACCTGTCATTTTTCGCATATTATATTCGCGCATATTTAGAGCAGGAGTGCCAGCAACAATTATTGTAACAAACGCACGACTGTCATTTATTTATACTTTTGGTTGCCATGACTATTCATAGCACACACGACGGAAAAAGTGAGAATTTTCTTTTCCATTTACACTTTAGAGCATAAAATAAGGATGCCGCGGCATTCGTCGATTTTGCGATCTTATTTGAAATTAGCAATTAGTTATTTTGCGCACGACGGGGGTTGCAAAAAAAATTAAATACAAAAGTTGTTCCTAGTAAAATTATCTATTTTTTTTTAATAGACACTTTTTTATATACAGGGTGATCCTATAAACAGTTGAAAATCGGTCCTTTGGTTACTTTTCACCCTGGTATCAAGAATACCTTTAGAGATGGAGCAAAATTAATTCCACATTCCTATCTTAACTTTTTAAGAGCTATCTGACGGTACTAACTGGCAGGAGGTACGATGGGTACCAAATCTGGTACCTCGGAATGTGAAATTAACTTTTCTTCATCTCTGGCGAGTGCTATAATGCGAACCTGCACGAACAAAACAAAATCGATTCTTACGAATGAGGCACACCGTTTCTAAACTAAACAAGCTATATATCGTTAACACCCTTTGACTCAGAAACAGCGGTCTGCATGAGTCTCTAGGCCCAGCATGATACATATCTTAGAGCTTGCTTTTGAAGTATAAACAAAGACTGGAGCAAATAATGACCACTTTCCCCAAAAAGATGTGTCATATCTATGGCGCGACTCTATTAAAGAGTATGAAATTAAATGAAAAGTCTATATTTGTCAAAAAAAAAAGATTAGAACAATTATTACAAGCACAAAAACATCTTAAATACCCAGATGGTGTAGGTAGGACATGTCATAGTAACCCTAAGATTTTTAGAATATGATGATAGGCTCATCAATCATCAATTGTAAATTTGTGGTAAAATTATAAAAACTATAAACCTAATGGTCTTCTTGCTACCAAGGTGAAAATTAGCCAAAGTACCGATTTTTAACTGTTTATAGCTGTGAAAGTACTACCTCTACATCAAATATTCTTAGAATATTAAGTAGAATCCAAAAATATAATAAAATATAGGGTGTTTCATTAAAAAAAATTAACTTTGTTTGCCCACCATGTATATAAAAAGTGACAATTAAAATAATACAAAAAACAAGCAAAAAAATAAAGATCATTTTACTAGGAACAACTTTTGTATTTAGTTTTTTTTTGCAACCCCCGTAGTTTTCCAGATAATGTATAGGCCCCTCTTAAAAGGGCCACCATGTACAAAATTAACATAATTTAAAACTCATATCCATAGCTTTTCAAACCTTAAATTATGTTAAATATTAGCTTCAAATACATGTACCATCGCGCCGAAAAAAATCTGGGACAACAAAATTCTCGTTGTTGAATAGCTCCTAGGCTATAAAGAGTATGCAAAATCTATTGAGGATAGGCTATCATTGTTGTCATGGAAGTGAAAAGGTTAAATACCGGAACAATAATACTAACACCTTCTGTATAAGTACGAGGAAAAATGGAAATACGTATGTTAATTGTTTTAAAATGTAACAAAAATAAAAACCAGATTTTTTAATATTTGGTATTTACACCGTTATTATCGATTAAGGCTTGCAAACGAAGTGGCATACTTAAAACTAGGTTATATTATATTATATTTCTTTTGACACATCCGTCAGTCACATAATTAAATCAAACTGATACCTTCAAAACAAGCTAATAGTCCGGCAGATTAAACTACATTTTGCTGTCCCAGTTTTTTTTCGGCGCGATGGTACCTCTAAATCACTTACAAAAGGTTGTTTTACAAGAGGTGTGTACTTTTATGTATAATCAAAGAAAATTCTACTACTTTTCTTTGGTATAGTCTTAGGACAAGGACATGACTCGTAAGTAGTCAAAGAGAAGACTTGTTAAATATGGACAGTGACAGACTATCAGAACTACAGGCTTTGCAGTATCCATTTCGAGCCAAAAATGTTTACAAACAGCCAGTTTTGTCGTTTAAACCACAATGCAGTACCTACGATTTTTAGAGCATTCGAGGAATCCTCAAAAAATTATCATTCCTATTGTTCTTGGGAGCCCGTTATTTTGTTTTATATAGATACATATTTGATAACAAACCTATGTTATACCTTAAATAGTTATTTTTGTAAAATAAATCAATATTTCTATGATGTCAGTGGTTTATATTTCCTTTCTTCCCGCTTAAGACAATATTTTATATATATAAAAAAAACTAGGTATAGGTACCTATATTTAAAACAAAAAGTTGGCATCTATTTTTTTGGATCAGCGAGAATGTAGATACACAAATATTCAAATAAAAATGAACTAAAACCGTTGATTGCAACCAATCAACGATAAAACCTAAAAATAAATTAAGGATATAATATCAAAACTCGAATCCTCTCTATTTCAAATTGAATACTCCTTATCCCGGCCCTGTGTTTTAACCCGAAATGGCGTCGGTCACGTCAGATTTTTATTTCCACTTTGACAGGAGAGTCGGCTAGCTGATTGTTTGGTAAGCTGTGCTAATACCTTTGAATATAAAATTGACTTATATTCAAAGGCTAATACACTTCAAACGACAATTTATTTGAACATTAATAGCTTTTTGTCGATGTTGGTAATAAATTTTGTAGTTCTAATTCTAGTGTTTTAGTTTGTTAATATGTATTTGGATTTTTATTGGAGTTAGGAAGAGATCCATTTATGTATTTCTATTATACTGTAAATTAGAAGGGCATTATTAATTAATTAGATGCCAAAATTTAATTTGTAAATTCAATGTTTATAATAAATTGTAGTTAACATAACCGTATTAAAAAATCCATAAAATCATTGAAGATGACAGATTTCTCTATTGTTTCGTTGTTTATTGATGGTGTTGAAAGCACCAATTTAAAATTGTAAAGATTTATCTTCATGCCCTTAGATGGCAGTATGATTATTTGTTTAGGATTCTCGTTACTATGTCCTGTTAGGACAATCATTGTGATTATTTAACCGAAAACCCTGCAGTTGAGTATTAAAAAGGGGTCAAAAAGGGGTCAATCGTGTGACTTTTTTAGTAATAAAGAGATGATAGATCTGGTAAATTGAGAATGTAAGATCAGAGTAGATAGCGTTTAGATCCTCAATAACTCTTTCTTATTAATGCAATTTCGTTCGCTGTTAATTGCAACTGTTTCAAGACAGTTACGTTTCCTGTGATTAGTTTCTAATTCGAGAATTTTTACGTTACTAAATTCAAATAGTGTCTATATTGTGTTCTGCAAGAGTACGAGCAACCTGTAGTTGCTCTTATGTGACTTTATTTCTATATTTTAGCAACTGTGAGGTTTGGCCGATACAGATTTTACACTCTGAGCAGGGAATGCTGTATACTATATACTTAGATTTCATCAGTTTATTGTCTTTATCTTTCAGTCTTGTGAATAGATTTTTTATGGTTTTGGTGTATTTGTTAGCTATGGTAATGGATATGGAAGTACATATGGAAAAGAGAAATATCGTTTTGGTTGGTTGTCTGATGGAGATGTGTCATCGTTGGTAGCTTCTTAACTGCTGTGGAAGTATGATAATTACCAGAAAAAACGTCATAGCGGACACCGGTGCGACTCCATGAGGGCTGTCTGGGCCAAGGCGGACACCGGTTTCCGCCTGACTTTATAATCTTCGTCGATTCTGCTCGGCTAGGAGGACACGCTTTCATGCAGTTTAACATGGTATCGTGTCCGTTATGGCCCTGTATTAATAAACGCTGATATCAGGTTTTTTGTAGTTAAACTATCAAGTGAAATATTGGTTTTTATTAATTTGTATGTTCAAAAGCATAAACAGTTGATTTACAGAGTAAAAACATGACTGAACGAGCCTAAAGATAATACATTTTCTTACTTATATATAAAAAAAACGAACATAAAATTGTCAAAATATATAGATAGTTCTGCACAATTAGCGTTTTCCGTGAAATAAGTTGAACCATTCAAGTCACAACCTAGGATTTCCTTCGCACTGAACGCCGTAAGAACTTTTTCACTTTATTCTTGTCAATCATACCATCCTGTTTGTTCTTTGTTGCACCCTTTACAATACTAAAACGGAGTTTTATCCACAATACCGAAACAGAATTATTGCACTCGACGCGCGTTTCGCTAACCATGTTAGCATCATCAGGAGGTTATTAAAACTGTTTTTTATCATCTCCTGATGATGCTAACATGGTTAGCGAAACGCGTGTCGAGTACAATAATTCTGTTTCGGTATTGTGGATAAAACTCCGTTTTAGTGCATGTTGCCGAAGGTTCCAAACCCCAACATACCCTTTACAATATTTCCTATTTTTGCATACAATTCGATTTTTCGAGCTTGTGAAGTATCAAACTCATTCTTGGAAGAGGAAAACCGTTTGAAACTTCAGTAATGCCTCTATAATTGAATATCGAAAGTCTGAATCAAAGATGCTGCTCTGTTCTGGTTCCTTGAAGATAAAGTGGGCGTTAACAACTGAACTACCTAGTAATATTTCTATTGCGTACCGTATCCGCTCGTTCTGAACATATTTGTAGGGACATATCGGACACTGGCGACCGCTCCCAATTTTCACAGGCCAGAGCGTACACCGGTGTCCGCTGAATTTTTTTCTACTTCTGGAGAATAAAGTAGTGAAAATCGTGGAAAATGAGTATAACTGATGAATAATGGTGCCGATTAGAAGAAAAAAAAGTGTTGGCCCAGGTTGGTGGTTTACTAAAATATCCTTGGCGCTGAACCTGTTAAATGAGTTTTAAATTAACTTTTTTTATTAATTATTCGATTAGACTTCAAAAAGCTTGTTTAATTTATTTTGTTTTAGTGATGGATGACAAATTTATACTATTCTGTTTTTAGTGCTATCACTAATTTGGGTTTTTTTGTGTGTAGCATGATGGAACACTTCTTTCTTACTCTGTGCTAAACTAAATGAGAGGATCATAATTATTCAAGTTTGTGAGCAAGTAATTTCATCGACAAACTTCTTTAAAAATGGTAATTTAATTGAAATTTTAGGGACGCGTAAGTTTATCCGTAACATTGCCCCCATTGGGATTTCTATTATTTCTTTGTAATAATAATTGATGTTGAATTGAGAACAGGTAGTATCTAATTTGAATTTGAGTTGTGTGTCATTTTAGTGTGTTCAGAAATCTTAGTTTGTTTTGATTTAATTCTAAGATCTGTTAAGCAATAGGAAAAACCTTTATTAACCATTGTACACAAAAAAAATTCTTTATAAAAAGTTCTGCTTCTTGAGAAATCTCTGAAACTACAACTTATTTAAACTTTCGGTTATAGGGGGGTCTGAAAATATGAATTTTTAGACATGCAAAAAGACATTCTTTAATACTTTGATTTTACGCACAAAACTTATTCTTTATGAATGTTTTTGCTCGAATATGTTTAAAGGATATTCGTAAATTAAAACACCTGGTCCTTTCACAAGTCTAAAAGTTCATATTTTTTAAATAACCTGTAATCGAAATTTAAATTAAGTTATAGTTTTTGAGGTTTCTCAAGATACAGAAAATTTTCTAAAAAATAGGCATTTCTCAAGATACAGAAAAATTTCTAAAAAATGTTCGTAAAATCACGAGAAGTCAGGGCCCATCCGTGCGCTATTCAGATCCACATATTCTAGCTTAATTCAATAATAATTTGCAATTCTGGCGTTTATTTCGGTTTACTGGAGTCACGCGGTGAAATTGTTTTTGTTTCGTTGACGCTTTCGGCTATTAATTAGCTGTATAAACTTGTGAGTGTACAGGGTGTTCACCCATAATGTCCCCCCCCCCTTTAACTTTGTTAATTTTTAAGCTAAAAAAAATAAAAAACGAAATTGTAGGGTTTTTAATGTAGTTTTTGCACACGTAAAGGAAAAAAAACAAAAAAATTTCCAGTATACAGAAAACAAACATAAAGAAACATTTTCTTAAATCTAGCCCTCATTTTTTATTCGATTTTTCGATTCTACGTAAAATTCTAAGGATTTTTAATGTAACACACTATATATGCCTATTCCTAATACTTTAAGAGTTATTAACAGTTGAATTCGCTATTTTGTTTGTTCTTTTATTTTTTTATGGCAACAGCCACCTAAGAATATAACTTTTTGTTTAGCTTTTGAAGTCATTGAGGTGTAAATATTGAGTTTCCTCAATTCGACCTCATTGCTTCGAGTAGTGATTTTGTATCTTCTGTTTTAAAAATGATTAAAGAATTATTATTATAATTAAAAAATAGCCACTTCAACTGTCAATAACTCCTAAAGTATTAGGAATAAGCATATAGTGTGTTATATTAAAAATCCTTAGAATTTTAGGTAGAATCGAAAAATCGAATAAAAAATGGGGGCTACATTTAGAAAAATGGCTCTTTTTGATCTACCCTGTATACTATACAATGTTTGTTTTTTTTGTTTACGTGTGCAAGAACTACATAAAAACCCAACAATTTGGTTCTTTATTTTTTTTTGTAGTTTAAAAGTTAACAAAGTTAAGTTGGGGGGGAGCATTATGGGTGAACACCCTGTACGTAATATTGTATAGTGTTTTATATTTTTATTTATATACTATTATTCAACTGTCATGGCTAGTAGTTCGGGTTCTGACAATCGCTATATATTATTAAAAATAACCTTATTGGATCTAAATAAAATGATTGAAATAAAGAGGTTAGGTAGACCGATGCAATTAGACCAAACTTGTGTGAAAAAAAAGATGATCGGTCTTTTACGAGACATTTTACCCCGAAATTTACGCTCGAAACAAATGGATATGTCGATGTAATCTATGTTGGGGTTTGGCACCTTCGGCGAAATACACTAAACAGAGTTTTATCCACGCTACCGAAACAGAATTTTTTAATTCGACGCGCGTTTCGCTAACCATGTTAGCAGCATCATCAGGAGATGATTAAAACTAATTTTAGTCATCTTCTCATGATGCTAACATGGTTAGCGAAACGCGCGTCGAGTGCAAAATTCTGTTTCGGTATTGTGGTTAAAACTTTGTTTTAATGTGGATGTAATGTAAGGAACTCCTTGTTTTGTTTTCCGTTCTTATTATTTTATATCCCAAATATTAGGAGTAACTGACTTGAACCAATAGGTACATGGAAAAAAAATGGGGGTCCAAATCTCATTTGCAGGCTATAGTAGGGAACTTGCGTTAAATGGAAAAGTTAACATTGCACAACAATTAAGTTCTGCATACCGACAGCAAATTGCTAAACATAATGAGGTGATAAGGAAAAATCAGCACATTGTGGGGAGAATTATAAGTTGGGTAAAGATCAGTGGTGTTTTTGAGTTGGCACTCCTAGGCCACGATGAAACAGATGAGTCTTTAAATCCTGGAATTTTTAAAGAAATAATAAATTACAGGGTCGAATTGGACAATGTGTTGAAACAACATGAAATTTTAGAAACGTCATCTGTTTTTAAAGGATCTTCGAAAACATTTCAAAATGTCATTTTAGACGGCATGCCAACTGTGTGTAAAAATGAATTATTTAAGGAAGTGGCAGATGCGAGTTATTTTTTTATCAATTCAATGCAACCAAACTACTTGATGTTAGCAATTGTTGTCAAATGACAATAATATTGAGGTATGTCAAGGGGCATGCTATATGCGAAAGGTTTGGGACCTTTTGCCGAATCACTGATGAAACAGCCAATGGATTAGTGCAAAGTATCCAACAAGAAATAGACCCAATGATTCAAAATACGAACAAATTAATAGCGCAGGCGTACGATGGAGGGAGCGTTATGAGTGGATATGTTGGTGGCGTGCAAAAAAATGCGTGAAAAAAACCCGTTTGCATATTTTGCTCATTGCTATGCTCATCAATTAAATTTAATAATGCAAAAGGCTGCCCGCCAAAGTTCACAAATACGGATTTTTTAATGATTTATCTGGAATGCCCGTATTTTTTTTCTAATTGGTTCTAACCGTGGTGTTAGAAAAAGTTGTTAAAGTCAAACTGCCGCATGTTGTCCCCACTCCATGTAACTTCAATATACGAATAGTTAATGCTGTTTATGAAACTAGAGAAAACATGAGACTGTGTTTTCAGGAGATTTCTGAAAAAACTGAAAATACGATTACTGGCTGAGAAGCAAACGGTTTAATTAGAACACTAGAAGATTCAAATTTTATGTTTTGGTTGACTTTTTTCACAAAAATTTTCCTCACGTTAATATAATCAATTTCGGTCTAGACATGTTGACTGTACTCAATTGTCTATTCTAATTTTGAGTCATCTATTTTAAGCATTCGTAACGAAACTGAAGCAATCGAACAGAAATGGAAAACTGAAACTGTTTCAAAACGTAGAAGTTTGGGTGATACTGAGAGGAAAAGCGTAAGTGCCAAAGAAATATGCAATGTTATATTGACTCAAGTGAAACATCGACTCTCATATAGGGGACATTTTCAAGCAAATTACTTTCTCACAAATAATTCATACGAGTCTTTTAACACCACTTTTCCACGTGAAATATTTCACACAGTTGCGAAGATGTATCCAATGCTCGAAAAGAAGCGATTAAAAACAGAATTGGAAGTTATTTACTCAAAAAACAACTTTTCGCAAATACAGGGTGCCACAAGTACTTTGGAATTCATTTTAAAAAATGATCTAGAAAGCACCTTTTCAGAAGTCGTCCAGCTACTGAAAATAATTATGACAACACCAATGAATACCGCTGAACCTGAACGGTGCTTTTCGACGCTAAAAAGGCCGAAAACTTTCCATGTCTAACGATAGACTGGATGCCTTGGCAATGATGTCCATAAATAGAGATTTTGTGCATGACATACTGAACTTTGCCGAAAAGGTGTTAGTCTTTGTTGCTCTTAAAAGCAGGCGAATGGACTTCTCATTTAGAGACTAGAGTGAGGGGTATGAGTTTGTGTAAATGGAACTTTTTTAGTTGTTTGATTTTGACGGTTTCAATTCAAGTGAACATTTAAATACTAGTGAGCTGTAACAAAAAACTATGGAGCTTTTCATTATTTATCATCAAAAAGCTCGCCGGAGGCTCCGAGGGAGGTTTACCCGCCGAAGGAGGAAATTTTTGGGAGTGCCACGCCCAATTTGTACTCAAAAGTCGGTAAAATCGTTAAAAATACAAGGATTCGGCGCAATCTTGAATGGCAATTGTTGCGCACTTAAAGAAATGAATTACATAAGTACCTAGGGACTTAGTGATTCCAGAAGAGTAAACGATTAAAATAGTTTATTGTAACTACAATTCAGAGGAACTACCAGATATAACAAGAGAAGGATTAGAAAAAGTCTTAACACAGATGAAAAATAACAGGGCAGCCGGCGAAGACATCCTGCCAGAGATGCTGAAAGAGGCGGACATGAAAACCAAGGAAGAACTAGTACACTTATTTAATAAATGCTTATCGGAAGAATGCATCCCAAAAGACTGAGAAAATGCAATAGTAGTCCTCATATACAAGAAGGGTTACCCGACTAACCTTGAAAACTATCGACCAATCAGCCTTCTATCCCAAATCTACGGAATTATAACGAACAGACTTGAGCATAAGTTCGACATATATCAGACAGGCCGGATTTCGCAGTCACTTTAGCACTACCGAACATCTCCATACAGTACGACAGATACTGGGAAAAACGTCGGAATATAACATAACGATATGGGTGGCACTTATTGACTTCAGAAAAGCCCTTGATACAATAGAGAACTGGGCAATAAATCAATGAGAAACGGTAGAATAGACCAAAGGTACATAATTCTAATTGATAACATCTACAAAAAATCATCAATGACAATAAGAGTTCACGAAACCACGAATAAAATCAAAACCGAAAGAGGTGTTAAATAAGATGACATCATCTCGCCAAAACTTTTCACATTGGTCCTTGAGGACGTCTTCGAAAAACTGAATTGGACAGGAAAGGAATTAACATCCAAGGCGAACACCTACAAAGCCTCAGATTTGCCGATGATATTGTACTATTTGCAAAGGACGAAGAATAACTCACAGAGAAGCTTGAACAACTACAAGATGAATCGAGAAAAGTAGGACTAGAAATGAACAGTACAAAAACAAAGTACATGACAAATGTAACAACAGAATGAAAAACAATCACAATTCACGGACAAACAATTGAAAAAGTCGAATCGTACATATACCTAGGCCAAACAATCTCCTACAAACAATATCAAGAACTAGAAATTGACAAAAGAATCAGACTAGGCTGGGCGGCCTACAGTAAATTGAAACACATCCTAAACACGAAAATCTCCATGGAAATGAAGACAAAAATTTAGAACGAATGCATTCTCCCAATAGTAACTTACGGCTCCGGAACATGGGTCTTGACCAAAAAAACGATTAACAAACTAAAAGTACATCAGAGGGCCATCGAACGCAAGTTATTGGGAATATCACTAGGGGATCACAACACCAATCAGTGGATAAGGCAGAAAACACAAGTGTCCGACATAATATCTAGAGTCAGTTCATTGAAATGACAGTGGGCACACGTTGGTGAAGACCCTGGGGCGAAAGGCGAAATGTGGGTCGACCGCAGCAAAGATGGTACGACGTTACGACGACCTGAAGAAATTCGCTGAACTCAACTGGTACCAGGTCGCCCAAAACAGAAAAAGATGGTCCAATATGAGAGAGGTCTATGTCCAGTGGATAGACCTAGGCTGAGAGAGAGGGAGAGAGAGAGAATCAATAAAGTTCGAAAAATTTAATGAGAAGTGCGAAAACGTTCAAAAATATATCAGTTTGATGGCAAAAAAGGGCTATTGTACATATTTTTGTAGGTGGTTAGCACCTCGACTTTACCGTTTCCTTGTTTTTAATTGAAATTCCATTCACCTGTTTTTGACCAAAATAAAATTTTCAATAACTTTTTCATCACACTACACACATACTTTCATTTTATGTTTATAAAAATGCCAAGCAAAAGCAAAACCCTATTTGACACTGTGGTGAAATATCGGTAGTGTCCTCAGACATTACTGCAAGAAAAGAACTTTTTTCAATTTCTTGCAAATTGTGTTCTCTGCATATTTCAAAAATACATTGCAACAAACGCGCAAATCTCTTAGATATTTATCTAAAACCGAATCAATCTTTATACTACAATATGCTAGTTCAAAAAACACTCCTTTGTTAACCGAATCGCTCTTTTCATTATGTCCATGAAGAGCAAGGTTACGTGTTCCACATAATTTTAATGTGTATAATTTTTTTATTACGCATGCATCATAATCAACGATTATCGCACGCTGCAGCGTGCCTAAAATGATGTTTATGATGCGCCTACTTTTTTAAAGGTTGCTATAGAAACATTTGATCATGTCAAATGTGACAGATTAATATATTCGTCAATAAATCCCTTAAGTTTAATATTTAAAACATTTTTGAGATTATGATGCATTCGTAATAAAAAATAGCGTATGATATACGTGTATAAGAGGCCTTTAAAGCCCTTGCGACTTACAAAACACTGCGCTGCGCGTCGTGTTTTGAATTATGTCGCGCGTGCTTTAAAGGCCCTCTTATACACTTATATCATAATATACTATTAAACAACCAACCGATTTTGCTTAACCGTTTCATTATCGATATTTATTTGTTCTGTATAAGCCTTACTTAAACAAGACGCAATATTTACATTTCCTAACCCAAACTAAGGACTCACAAGAGTGGGTTTATGCTTTAGAGAATTTTAATTTTTTAAATTTAGAGATCTGTTTTTTAAAATATATGCCACTGAATTCATTTTAACAAAATAATTTACCGTAAATTTCTATTAAACACTAAACAAACATAAAACGGTTCAGAGTATTTGGAATTATCTACTTAGTTTATCATAGAGCACATTCACTTATCCACAAAATTCTCGTAAAACTAAAGCTTAACTAAGTTTAATCAAAAGAAACGTGCTAGCATCGTCACTATATTATTTTTCTAATGGAAAAAGTTCAATCATAATTCTAGTCAAAAAAAAATGATAGTCAAAACTTACCTCGGCTCCCTATAAAACGCTGGACGAGTAAACCGTAGTAAACGCAAATATTGCAAATTATTATTAAATTAAGCTAGAAAGTGTGGGTCTGAATATCGCACGGATGGACCTTGACTTCTCATGATTTTACGAACATTCCTGACCTATTTGCATGACGAACATACATTTAACTAGAGCGCTGAACACATTTAGACTAGATGTGATTAAGGGCGGAGGCCGTCGCCGAAGAACGCTCAGCGTTTCGATTGTCGCCGTCGTAGCCTCGATTTCGCTCTTATAAACAATGTATTCTGCGGCCAGTGGAAATTCAAAAATATGTTAATTCGCAAATTATTGTTAGTTTATGTTAAATTGTATGTAGGGAAGGAGATTTTATTTTTCTATTAATTTTCGCAAGCAGTGCGCGCACTTATTGAGAAACCGCCCCTGAAATGAAGACGTTTTGAATTATCTGATTCGTATTCTGTATTCTGTATCTAGAAAGGTGGTCGCTATCCGTTTCTTTGAAGGCAGTAGAATGTTCTTAAAAAATGGATTCACAGGAGATGTTCTAACAAGGAAGGAGAACTTCCACTTATTAAAATTTCCCTGTTGATTTAATTGCTGCTACTGAAATGATAACATTTTTAATTTGCAACAAATTCCGGCTGATCAACTATGAAAAGTAGCAGCTCTATTTCGGGTACTATACCTAGGGAATAGTTTATACAAAAGTTATGAAAGTTGCATTTAATCGATTTTAAAAAATCATTAGCTTCTATATAATAGTTTTCTATTCTGGTCCATCAAAACCTAAAAATATTAGGTTTAATAAAAACAAAAAAAAAATATTGAAATAGGAATGAAATTTTGTCTTGTCGGTACTTGTAAATAACATACTGCTTTGGTTATTATTTATTATACGGGTGAATAATTGTAAGATTAACATATATATAAACCTGAACTAGGATCGCAAAAGGTCCCTTACTGGCTGACTTTCTTATCTAATTATTATACTAAATGCCGTTTTCATGGACCCCTGTTCCTTACGACGTGTTATCATTATTATGAGGAGGTAAATGCAACGTGATATGACGAACGACAAGGTTGATTTTTTTCCCACTTTTTGAATACTTTCAGGGAGATGTCTTCAAATGATTTGGACACTTTAGTCAATTTATGATATGATTTTATTGACATTTGCATGTTTACAAGTAATTCCCAGACGATTCCTTTCTTCTTACCGATTTTAACAAAAAAGAAATATTAAATTGTTAAATTATAATATATCTCTCTTATTCGTTTTAAAAAGTTAATGTTATGCTTAAAAAATGTTTTTTTTACTTCATTTGTCTATTGCAAGAAAAAATTTAATGTCCAAATTTTGGATGGGTCAATAAGGTTCAAGTCAATAGCAACTTTCTATTTATCTACCCTGTTGTAGGCTGGGTAAATTGTTTTTTATATAGTGAATATTTTTATTGTCTTGATGGAGTTGGAATTTTATAAAATAATAAATGCCCAAATTTTGAGCAGCTAAATAATATTTGAATCAATACCCATTTTCTGCCCATTTACCTACCCAATCATTCTGGCGGACTCTATAAGTTGAGTTATTTTATATATAGGGTATATTTTTATTCTCATAATGGAGTTGGAATTTCATAATTCAGCACCATCCACTTTTATGGTAATATATATTTCTGATTTTAGTGTATCGTACTGTGTTGTCTGATGTATTAATTTTTGTCTATAGTCCGTATTTTGAACTATTATTTGGAATTATTATTACTTGGATTATGATTTTATGTGGCTGTTTTGTCATGATAAGGTAGCAGTTCCATTTCTTGTGCAATAATTTGAATATTAACAATAAAATTTGCATTAGTATGAAATACTGAATCAATACTCAAAATTCTTCGAATATTATTAAGGTTTTTAGAACTATAATTTAAATACTCCGAAATAAGACTAAGGATCATATGGTTCAAAAAATTGCGTTAATGCTGGAATTGTTGCCTCATCAGTATGAGTGTTCAATTTTTAGAACACACAATGCCATTTTTGCATTTATTAATTATTTTTATCTATTTATTTTAAGTATTTTATACCTAAGGTGCGGTTTAGTTGATATTGTTTTATTATACATTTATTGTATTACTGTTTTACTATCCTTGGTTATTTGATATATTTATATGTTATAAACATTGTTAAATAAAACATTCTAAAAGTTGTATTATTTTTCTTCAATTCCGTAACATTTGATTAGTAAAAGCTTTATTAATTTACATATTATTTGAAATATTACAAACAATTTCATGTTCAGTATTTTATAAATCTAAACGCTGTAACGTTCTTAAGTTGGCGGGCGTAGCTTAGTCAAATTGGTTCCTACACACTGATTTCAATACTTCACCATAGTCTTCAACTCATTAATGTGTAAATGATCTTGTTTTGGTATTATATTATCACATGTTTAAATTAATAAATTTAGAATAATTATTTCTGTGGTCAAAAATATGATTATTCGTGATTATGAACAACCATGTATTTGACATGTACAGCTGTTTCTAAACTATGGATTCAGTGGCATTGTTGCGGGTCGCGCAAGGGGTAAGCGTTTATAAACTAATATACATAAGACTATAATAAACTTCTCTGAAGAATTTAAACCAAATTATGACATTTGTAAGGTTATGAAAAACAAATAAACGGTTAATTATTTTCGTTTTAGAGCTTCTGTGCAGCTTGGTGCCGATCTGTATCCAAGATGGTCATAATATGATATTGATAATAGAATCGTCCATATTCGATAATAGTATATTATGATATAAGTGTATAAGAGGGCCTTTAAACTACGCGCGACACATTTCAAAATACGACGCGCAGCGGAGTGTTTTGTAAGTCGCAAGGGCTTTAAAGGCCTCTTATACACGTATATCATACGCTATTTTTTTATTGCGAATGCATCATATTCTCAAATTGTTTTTCCTTTCTTGAGTTACTTAGTAACTATTTAGAATAAAGCAATGTTGTTTTTAAATGTGTTCCTTGATTTTGACATATAGTAATTTAAACGGCGTGTAGATATCTAGGTAAAAATGGTGGATCAAATGTTTCTATAGCAACCTTTAAAAAAGTAGGCGCATCATAAACATCGTTGATTATGATGCATGCGTAATAAAAAATATATTGGACAGACGCAGACGTGCATTGCCCGTTCCAATCTCCAAGATTGGGCAATTGACGTGATGTTTCTCCTGTCAACATATGGTAGTCTTGAACCAAAGGGATAAATGGAAATCATTGTATGGGTGCATACCATCCATCCTTGGTTTTAGTGGAGGTCCTTGTAACGTAAGCTTAACTAGGTACGAGGGTTACTAGCATTCATTATTTAAAAATAAATACTAAATACTGAAAAATTGTGTTTTTAGTGGATAAAAGTGCAACAAAAAGACACATACCTTTTATAATCATTAAACTATATTTTATTGATAAAATCGGTTTACATAGGTTTATTCTAAGGAGGGCTAGACTAGATGGAAGGAGATCAAACGCGTTATTATTTTGGTCATAGTTTGTCCGTTTTGTCGACGGTAAATGTGAGCTTAAGATCTCACCGCCAGAGGGCGTCCGTGTCTTAGGCGATATACAGTGGCTAAAGCCACTGTAAGGCGATAGGAAAAATACATGGTTTCTTATGGACATAGTGTGAAAATTTTTCACTTTTTCTTTATTGGAAACGTATTATTTGATGTTATTTAACCCCTAACCACAGCTTTACTGTATAAGCTGTACCTTAACCATCGTAGTACGGTCTCGGTAACGGCAAATTAAAAGAAAAACATTTTATTTGTGTATGTGTCAAGCCTTCCTGTTTGGAATGGGCTGCCAAGATCAGTAAAAATTGTAAGCATCATTAATCGTTAGCGATTTTGCTCGATTCGCTATCGCTCGTTGCCATTTCAATTTTAGAGGCTGTAACTTAAAGTAGTTAATTTTTTTCATCAGATGTTTTTTAGTTTTTCCATACTTTTTAGAATCTGTTAAATAATTTTGCTTAATATAACGAGTTTAGTTCTATAGATAATTTTTTGGCGTTTGTGTAAAAAATTAATAAAATATGTTATTCACATTATTTTTCATCATTTATTTTTTGAACAAGAAATTAGGGTAAAATGTTTATATGCAGTTTTATTTTAGGTTACCCTCTAACCTATAAGAGTATTTGCATTTGAATGAACAAAACATTTTATGCTTAATAATGAAAATCTAAAACAATTAGAAATCATTACTGTATTATTCACAAGCATACAGAGAGAGGACATTGACAAAATTATAATATACCTAAAGTCTATTCAAATTTCATTTACGCCTGATGTAAACAAAAGCACATGTATGCCTGAATTGCACAGGGTCGTACTTTACTAAATAAGCAAAAAAGCGTAACTAAAAAATCCTGAAACTAATCTAAAAAGTAATACATTGTCAATAACTTCCCCGTACGAAGAAGTATAAGCTTTTATTTCAAACAAACACTGTAATTACTTTACACAAAACGTCTTTTGCAAACAGGGGAATCACAGCGAAAACTGAATTCGACCCTGGTCAAAATAACTGGGCGGCGTATTGAATAATTTATGACCGATTCACCAATAGGAACGCAAAACGGACCGCTCTTGGCTGTTGTCGAGCACGTGCTATTGTTTTCATGCGGCGTAAATGAAATTCGAATAGACTTTACACTTTTTATATTTTTATAATAAATGCTATAATACCGACATTGTATTTCCCTGTATAAACAATGATACCGATTCGGGCGATTTGTATTAATTATAAAAAGTTAGATTCTATATTTTCGTCTCCGCTTTTGTTATTCAATAGTGAGTAAGTACATGTCAATGGTAAGCACACCTAAAAATCACTAATTTAGGAACAAATTGGTTATTATTTAATCGAACTTACTCAATAACTGCTTATCAATACGGAATTAAAACGCAATCGGAGACGCAATTTTTAAAAAATAATTATTGTTGACAGTGTCCACTGACAGCTTTATATTCACCGACACCGGTCTAAGCAAGGCCACCTACGACCGTGGTCTAAGCCGCCTTGCGAACCCATTTATCTTTAATAATAATTAGATATTATTACTATTAAAAAGAGATGTTTTTGCATTAATTTGTCGACATTTGAAGAAAAAACAGCATATTTTATTTGGAGGAAAAGTTACTTTTCATGGCTTGCTCTCTATTACCAGCCTCACTCCGTTCGGCTGTTAAACACGAGCGCGCCATGAAAAGTATCACTTTTCCTCTATATAAAATAATATACTATTTTTAAGATGGCGTCTCCAATTGCGTTTTAATTCCGTATTGATAAGCAGTTATTGAGTAAGTTCGATTAAATAATAACCAATTTGTTCCTAAATTAGTGATTTTTAGAAATGCAGTCACAAATTGAGTGGTAAATACAAATTGTAGTTTAATAAATCTTGAGTTGTTGACGCTTATTTTGTTGTCTGTTTGTATTGTATCTATGTTGCTATGACAACACTTTTACCTCCGCCGGCGGAAAAGTGAAAAGTAAAGCTCCGGGAGGAAAAACGAAACTTCACGGCCGCCTACACAGTCGAGTAATGACGGATTTACTGACGTTTGAAGAAAATAAGTATTTTCGATACGCAAAGTAGTGTCGAAAAGCAGCTCTTTTCGACACTATTTTTGTTGACTGCTTGCTTTAATTATTAACAAAATTGTTCAATGTCAAGGCTCACTAGGAAAACATTCGACACCGTTTTGAATGAGATTCCTAATAATACAGTAAATACAGACGTCAAAAGTGACAAAATGGCCGTCCAACTTTTGATCGCGACTTGAATAAGTTAATGTTTTTTATTAAAAAACGTGCAAAATAGAAAAAATAGTATAAAACACACGTTTTAAAAGACATTTAGCGCACTCGCACGTTAGGCCACTCCCCGCAAGCGGGTCGTTTCCTAATTTCGCCCTCGTGCGAAAAAATATGGTCTTTTAAAACTAGTATCTTAATATACTATTTTCTATTTTGGTATCATAAAGAAGTTTTTTCGATACGCAAAGTAGTGTCGAAAAGAAGCTCTTTTCGACACTATTTTTGTTGACTGGTTGCTATGATATTAACAAAATTGATCAATGTCAAGGCTCACTAGCAAAAATGTCGACACCGTTTTGATTGGGACTCCTAATAATACAGACGTCAAAAGTGACAAGATGGCCGTCCAACTTTTGATCACGACTTGAATAAATTAATGTTTTTCATTAAAAAACGTGCAAAATAGAAAAAATAGTATAAAATACACGGTTTAAAAGACATTTAGCGCACTCGCACTTTAGGAAACTCGCCGCAAGCGGTTCGTTTCCTAATTTCGTGCTCGTGCGAAAAAATAAAAAAAAATAAACTAAAACTAGTATCTTAATATAATGTTTTCTATTTTGGTATCATAAAGAAGTCTTTTCGATACGCAAAGTAGTGTCGAAAAGAACTTCTTTTCGACACTGCTTTTGTTCACTGGTTGCTAGGATATTATCAAAATTGTTCAATGTCAAGGCCCACTAGAAAAAATTGCGATATCCCTTTCAATGGGCAATGGTATTTCTAGTAATAAAGACGTCAAAAATGACAAGATGGCCACAAAACTGCTGATCGTGGACTAGAATATATTAATGTTTTTCATTGAAAAACCTGCAAAATAGAAAAATGGTATAAAATACACGTTAGGAAATTCCCTGCAAGCGAGTCGTTTGCGTTTCCTAAGTTCGTGCTTGTGCGAAAAAATATGGTCTTTTAAAACTGGTATCTTAATATACTATTTTAACGAGCTCTCTTGTTTCTTGTTGACAATTTGAGAATTTCCTCCCAAATCCAAGAATGTTTCCAACATTTTGGGCGAAGGTGCATCCACCTCACAGTTCTGATTTCCGTTATGGGTCTTAATTAAACCAACAGGAACAGATCTTGGCAGCCCATTCCAAACAAAAGTGATAGTTGGTGAGTGGAGCGAGACCATAGAAATAGGACTCTATTTCTATGAGCGAGACGCAATTTATGGCCAACGCCACCTGTGGCTTTGTTGCGTCCCAGAAGCGAGTGGAGGAAATGCCACCTACACTACAGTAGAGAACCATGCGTTTACTAGCGGATAAAGACAGCTTGCGAAACACATTCCGAGTTCCACGTTACAAGATCGCGCTTCGAAGACGAGGCGGAGGGCGCATATATTTTATTCTTAACCATCTACACGAGTCCTCCCGCCTGATGAGTTCTGGGCATTATAAACATTTCTGACAAATAGATATCTTTATCGTCTAGGGAATTCCTCTCAGCGAGTCTCGTGGCTCAGTGATTAGTTGCTGCGTTTCTGCCCGTATGCGAGGGCCATGCATGCAGTGTTTAAATAATTGAAGATAACGGGGGTATTAATGTTATAGTCGCCTTATGGCAAGGTGCGATCCTGTACGCTCGATATAAAAATGCGGCCGGGGTCCACGCCTAGGTGGCGTTGATTGGGTGTGATATTTCAGTTCGTAGTGCAGTTGTGAATGCATGCGATTTAAAGACCTGCAATTAGCTTCGCTCGCTCCGGGGCTCAAGAAAAGGAAACTAACCAAGTGCTAACCCAAGAAAAACCCTAAAATCAAGAAAAAGCTGTTTATTTAAAAAAAACCAAAACCTAAGGGATTTGGACCTGGGTCGCCGAAATCCACCTCGAAAAATGGCATCATTGTATTGGGACATAAATATGTATCTGAAATATGACAATACCATATTTAATTCGTCCTACGCTGCTAAATCTAAGGGAGGACGATCGATCACGGTTTAAACGGAACATTTAAAGTGAAAGGGAAGGTGACCCGGTATTCGCAAAATTTTACGAAATACTAGGTCCTCGGGCTCCCTTTAATTCGGCTTTTAGCTTACCGAAATTTTTTATTTTTTATTTTTTTTTTATAGCAGTGGCACACACACTAAATGGAGATCATATGGCGCTCGACGAGCGGTGTGTGTGCGAAGATGTTGATTGACACGGTTCTTGAATATTTGTAGGTTGTAATTAGTGGGAAACAGATATCCTGGAAGTGAGTTCCACAGTGATGCAGTGCGCCAGACAAAGGAGTTCTGGTAAAGCGATGTTCTAGGTGTTTCTAGTTGTACGACGAACTGGTGCGCTCCTGCCGTCTGTCGGGACTGTCTGACAGGAGTTGCCAGGGGCGGGATTATGCGGGCCAAATCCTGGGAACATCTGCCGTAAAAGTATCTGTAAAACAGAGACATCTCGGCCACATGTCTGCGATGTTCCAGACTATCCAGATTCCGGGTCAACTCCGGATCGCCGACGAGACGCACAGCCCTCTTCTGAATGGAATCCAGCAGCTTTAGGGTATGCTTTGGTACCCCAGATATGTGAGCAATATTCTAAGCACGGTCTTATTTGTGCTTTGTACAGCAAGATCAACTGCTGCGGTGTATAGAGTTTTTTGTTGCGAAATAGCGCACCAAGCTTCTGGGAGGCTGATTTTGCGATGTTAGCAACATGGTCATGCCATGACATATTGCTGTTGACCGAGACACCCAGCCGATTGACGAGGATGAAGGAATGGTCGATCCTGCCATAATGATGTCAGGGCCCGCTGTATTGGCCCTCTTAGTAAACGTTGCTGCTTGGGTCTTTGCTGCATTGAACTGGACCAAATTTCGGTCGCCCCAAGTTTGAACTTTCTCCAGGTCTTGATTAATTGCTGTAATCTGCTCCTGTCTGCGGTGATGAGTCTCAGTCGCTGGTAAGGGTTTTTCTGATCTAAAGTGGGAGACAAGGGTACTGTCATCTGCAAAACTGTAAACAGGATTATTCGTTTCGATCAGCAGGTCATTAATATAGATGAGGAACAGAGTTGGTGAAAGTATTGCGCCCTGAGGCACGCCCGCGTTGATGGTGAATGTGTCCGAGATGTGTCCATCGACTGCAACGTGCAGAGATCGGCTCTTAAGGAAACTGGCAAGCCAGCTGCAGAGAGAGGCTGGCAGTCCGAAGGACGGTAGTTTGTTGAGCAGTCCGTCATGCCAAACTCTGTCGAATGC
>MU184652.1:45925-64519 GCA_016904865.1 Pissodes strobi | reverse complement strand
AGGACGATGGGATTTGATGCGCCATATCCCATGGCAACTCGGAATGGCGGGGGCGTCACCCCCCGTAATCAAACTCCTCTCATCATCCTGACGAACTGTCCGAACAAGCGCCCTTAAGTTCATACATTGCCTTTCGCTTGTTCCGAGAGCAAAACGTTGAATACAATAATTCAAACCTTTAGTTAATTTTCGTTTGTTACACCGTTTCCGGTGGTGTTACTACCTGGGCGAACTAAGTCAGCCGAGGGCAATGAATTCAGTGAAATTTGACAAATACATACAAGCGAATAGTGTATTAAGTTATTTTGCACTATTTTTACTAGTGAATTTTGCTACCTTCAAATGAAATGTAATTACAGCAAACAATTTAAGAATGAATATGACAACGGTGTACTTCTGAAAATTACGTTTTGGCTATTTTGATAGTGGACGTTGCACGGACCACATCACTGGGCTTCAGAGTTGCGCGCGCATTACGTTGTTTACAAACAAATACCATATCTTTATGGCCCAGCGACTTACTTTCAACTGGTCTCGCAGCTCAGTGGTTGCACATAACACCTAGTTGTGATGCGACTGCCCGGGTTCTATCCTCGTCGATGTTTTTTTATTTTTTTCAGTTATGTTTATTTAATTTTTTTTTTAATTTGGATTAGTTTGGGTTTTTTCTGCGGCACTTTTACAGAATATCCTTTTGACGGTTTTAATGACAACTGGAGGTGTGATTTGTAGGGCTTATTTAGCCCCGACTAGGTTTAATTACAAGTCCAGTGGCTTCTCGAGGGACACCTTAACCAATATTGTTGTAAAAAAATACGCCTTTTTCGGATTAAAGCAACTATAAATAAAAAATTTTGCTCGCTTGATTTTTTTTCGTATCTTGCTTCGGTTTCGAGAAAAAAATACATTTGATTGCATGGCCTGGGATATTATAAAGAAAAATAAAAACTATCATTCTGGCAAAAACTGGGGTGTACCTGTTCTTTTTTTTGGAATTTAATAGTTTATTCTGATTATAAAAATTGTCATAAAACTTGTTTCAAGCGATTAAAACAAATATTTCTTTTCCGTGATTTTTTCTATATGGTCAATGGTCATGCAATAAAATGGTTTTTAATTTTTTTGTCGAAAACGGCGCAACATAGGCGCAAAAAGTTAAGCAACACAAAAAATTGTATTTTTTACTTAATCCGAAAAATATATAGAAATACGAAAAAAGTCAGTGACAGACATTTTCTTGAAATATTGGCTAAGGTGACTCCCGAGACGCTACTGGATTTAATAATTTTAATCTAATTGTCTAATTGGGTTGAAATTAGCCCCTTATTACTAAAAAGAACACCACAAATTTTCGTTAAAATTGTCTAAAGAATATTTGACCTATTTTATAAAAAAAACTTTTAACTCCCCGTATCTAAAAAACTGTGCATTTTCAGACATAAGTTTATATAGACTTTTTGTCTTATTTTTAACTGCTAAGAACGCTGTTAAAAGTCTCCTGATTATAAATAAATCGGATCAGTCTCTATATATATTTATGTACGCAGAGCTTATTTGTGCTAGGTTTTGAATTTTTTGTTCATTTTAGTTTAATTATTGTTCAAGCATTTGTTCTTACCTACCTAAATATTAATACCAATACAATAAAACACAGTGCCTTTATTTAATACTATTTTATAGATATGCCTATTAATTCAGATAACTCGCACTCTCATCACTGTTTTTAAAAAGAACTTTACCTAATGGCCCTCTAAAGTGTTTTTTCTTAATGTATATTATTAGGTATTTAAAAAGATGTTTTCTTCCTGATCATAAATATATTTGGGTGTATACCTCTATCTTGAAAAATAGCGGAGCAAATCGACAAAAACCGTTCCATCCACTGAACTATATACATAGTTCAGTGGTTCCATCCCTCGCATGGGCATTTAAAGATCCTTTACACTTTTACACAAATAATGCACAATGCAAAAATCGACCTCTCCTATTGCTCGATCCATCTCGTATTATTACGATATGTCTGCGTGATGGAATCGATTTCTGTGAAGATGTCTCGTGGTGTAGAGGTTTATACAGCTGGGTCACACCTGGACGGCCGAGGTTCGAACCCCCTTGCTATTTTTTATTTTTTTCTTTAATATTATGTTTCTAAACAGTTTTTTTTTCTTGATTTTGGGTATGTCTTGGATTAGTTTGGGTTAGCACCTAGTTAGTTTTCTTTTCTTGAGCCCCCGTAGCGAGCGAAGCGAGCGGAGGGCCATGCGGATCGACCAATAGGAAAGACCGATATTTATATAGTGCACTATTTGTGTAAAGGATCTTATAATGCCTTGCATGGGGGCATTTCTACAGGTCACGTCACAGTCGATCGGAGAAATTATCGGGCAACCTATCCTCTACTAGCCTCGGCTTATAAGCTGTGTGACAACGCTGGGCTGCTGCCAAATGCGCAGGTCCGAAGGTCCAAAATTTAGTGTAGGTAGACGGATCACGGGCAAGAGAAATTAGCAATGGAAATGAAACACCGGAGTCAATATGTCAGTTTAAATTGTCAAAGTCAAATAACGACACGAATGACAGTGATGACAGTACAAGGACAAGGACAAGGAGGATCATTGCCTTTATTGTTTACAATGTGAAATTATATTTTATTTAATGGGGCTAATGAGCTAACACTGCTATCAGTAGCTTTGAATTAGGGCCTGAGAAAAACGGAGGCCTGTCGTTGTACGCAAATGTCAGCTAGTTAACATTCTTAGCCGTGAATTGATTTTCAGGTGTGTATTGTCTATATTTCTAGTGCTTTTGTGAAGTGGTATTGCAAATTTTTGTTAAATCCCTAACTTTGGAGGCCCTTTTTCGTGGTCAAATGGGGTGCATCCAAATTTTGTTTTTATCTTAAACTACTTTATAAGATACCCCCTTTCTAGTAATTTTTTTGCAAAATCGGAGACACCTGTAATATGTCACAAGACCAGAGACAAGCA
Organism: Pissodes strobi; assembly: GCA_016904865.1. Lineage (NCBI taxonomy): Eukaryota > Metazoa > Arthropoda > Insecta > Coleoptera > Curculionidae > Pissodes > Pissodes strobi. Next base: position 61,532 of record MU184652.1, on the reverse strand, counting down.
ACGAAGTGGTTTGTCTCTGACAAGTACAAATTTTTTACATTGGTCCACTTTATAAAACCGACACAACCTTTGTAAGCAAAGCTAATTAATATCTCAGAGCAGATATCTACCATCAGGCCACCAGCAGAAAAAGTTCCCACTCTGTATCTCGGTATCTTAAAGAAAAATAATTTTAGATGCACAAAAACCAGGTAAAGGTACATTTTAATTTATAACAAGCTAGGTATAGTTCAAGTTGACCTAGAGAACACTTAGTTAATGAATTCGCTGATGATAGTATCTACCTACAATCACGACATTAAATTCCACTAAATTTTAGATGTATAAATGGCATAATAACATTAATTGCATTAATTTTGTCAAGGGCATGCACTATTTCCATTCAACAAGGGCTTTTTATCAACCACATTACAAGAAATACTACAAATTATATTTGGTTCACGAATGCCAAATGATTAAATTCTATACCTTACACCTGAAATACAAAACAGTAGTCTCATAGATAGAACTTCTTGATGTGAATAGTACAAAATGAAAGAAAATACCTACACATTTTGCAATATACCACATCAATTTAAAATTCAGTAATCTCATACAATTTGTCGAAGGCTGTGTCTATGATTCTATCTACTCAACTAGATATTGATGATGATTACCACCTAGTATGCGCCTGAAATACAGAAGAGAAGCTGTATTACAATATATTTTAGTTAATGTAAATATTAAATATCCAGGAAATACTAAATACCTATATCTAAAATTATAGTGAGTGATAATTGATAGTTTACACCTAAAATATAGAAGAAACCTTTGAACACAGTATTTTAATAGAATATTTTTTTGAAATACACTAAGCTCTTAATGAATTAATCAAGAAAACAGTTATCATCATAATACAATATCAGATAGTCAATAGATAAGACCCGATAGGACTGAGACCTAACTATTAAACTTATTTATTTATTAGTACAGTACACTACAGAAATTAAATTCCAAATGGTACATTAATAACAATTATTGTAAATTACAAACTACAAGCGTTAAGAACGTAATTAGACCTACAACTTAAACTTAAACAATAAGTACAAAACACAAGGCATCTGACTAGCAATAATTTTAGAATCATTAGGTTACCGAGATTAAAGTCGCCTTCAATTTTTTTTTAAACGTTAGCGTCGAACAGTCAAAATCGATGGTGGCGGGAAGATATTTATTCAAATATTGCATTATTCGATTCAGTGCACTGTTCCTGCCCACATCGGTACGACTTCTGTTGGTTGAAAAGATTTCAATAAAGCGCGTGTCGCTTGCAGGCACTCGAAAATTAATGAGTTGCAGAAGATCGGAGCAATCTATGTTATTAGTTATAATTTTAAAGCCAAACAAAATAGTAAGAAAGATTCTTCGCTTCTCCAGGCTGTCCAAGTTCAACATTAACAATCGCTGGTGATGTGACAACGTACTCTTGTCTATACCTAATTTATATAATAAGAAGTTCGCAAACTTAAGCTGAACGCGCTCAATTCGCTCAATATGAGTTTTATAATAAGGCGCCCAGACTATACAACAGTATTCCAGATGACTTCGAACTAGAGAATAATATAGTAACTTTAGAACTTCAATATTAGAGAACTCCCAGCAACGTCTCATTATAAATCCTGCCATTTTAAAAGATTTTGACAAAATGTAGTTAATATGATTATTAAATCGCAATTCGCTGTCGAATAGAACTCCCAGGTCATTAATTACATTAACTCGAGGTAATGGAGTGTTGGAAATGGAGTAATGATACAGTACAGGTGCTTTTTTCCTAGAAAAGGATATAACCTTACACTTTGAAGTATTCAGTTCCATTTGGTTTGTTTTACACCAAGCAGCTAAAATGTCTATTGCATGTTGCAGGTTGAAGCATTCGTTAATATTTGTGATTTTGTAAAATATCTTGAGATCGTCTGCGTATAAAAGGAAGTTGTAATCTTTAAGTGAATTCGTAAGATCGTTTATGAACATGAGAAATAGAAACGGACCCAAGTGTGACCCTTGAGGGACTCCGGAGGTTACAGTAATGTTTCTTGACAGGACGCCATTGATTTTAACACGTTGTATACGGTTACATAGGTAACTCGAAAACCAAGATAGTAGAGGATCTGTAATGCCGAAAGTCTTCAACTTCTCGATAAGGATGTGGTGATCCACCCTATCAAAGGCTTTTTTAAAGTCAAAATAGATTGAGTCGACCTGGGCAGCAGCATCCACTGCAGAGCTTAAATATTGAGAATAAAGGCATAGATTAGTTTGGCAAGAACGACCAGGGAGAAAGCCATGTTGATGTATTGAGATAGTACCACGAAAGCACAAAAGGAGCTCTTCAACAACTATCGACTCAACACATCACATCTATCCCCGCCCTTATAGATTGGGGTGATATAAGCCGATTTCCAGATACTGGGAAATTGGCCTGAATTTAGAGAAAGTTGGAAAAGATAGCATAGCGGAAAGGCCAAAGTTGGGCTACAATTTTTTATGAACAGCGGGGGAATTTCATCTGGCCCTGCTCCCTTTGTTTCATCGAGGTCGGCCAGCTTCTGGAAAACAATGGTACTGTCAATATCAATACTGGAAATATTTTTATCGTTGGTGGACAAAGAACGTGTGCCCTTGACGTATGTTAGATTAGATTTTGTGAATACGGAACGAAAAAAATCCGCGAATAAATCGGTAATAAGTTTTGGGTCATCAGTCACTGAATCATTAAATTTCATTTTTGAGGGATATCCTACTGTGTTTCGCTGAGACCTTAAGTAGGACCAGAATGCTTTGGTATTATTACTATTATTTAAAATATTATTCTGAGTTGACTGAATGAAAGAGTCATAATCTTTTTTTATTGCAAGTTTAGACTGTGATCTTAATCCTTTATAGTTTGTATATTCATAGGGTAGCCGTGTGCGTCGATATTTTTGAAAAGCCTTATTTTTATTTTTTAAGAGTTTGATTGTTTCCTTTGAAAAATAGACCGGATATTTTGTAGCAAGAATCCTGAACTTTGGAACGAACAAATCTATTGCAATGCTCAGAATTGTATAGAACATCTCAGTAGCCTCGTTGATATCATTATTACATAAAAAGCTCCAATCAATGCGCTCGAAGTATTTATTTAATTGACAATAATCAGCTCTTGGAAAGTTATATTCTGTAGATTGCAAGTCCGATACTATGTTATCCGCAACATTATAACAAAAATTCGCAATCAGTGGGGGATGATAATCATCGACAGCAGTCAGCGGCGAATCAGCATTCGAAACTGAAATGTCTGATCGGTTAGAAAAAATTAAATCTAGTTTTACTTTATGAGTATTAGAAACGGTATTATATTGGACAAGGTCATTAAGACAAGCACAATCATAGAGAATTTGTTCACATTCGTTACATGAAGTAAAAAATGTGTTTGCGCCTAAAGAACTGTTAATCAAATTTAGAAAAGAATCTTGTTCGCCACTGAATGCGTTTCGGTCATCAATATGGACAAATGAGTTTGTGTAATTTGGTAAATTAAAGTCTCCTAAAAGTAACATCCTTGTGGAAGGAAAATGATCCGCGATAGAACTAACAGATGTCACAAAGTTTTCGTAGGTCGATGCACCAGAGGCTGGTGGTATGTAGACTGCACCCACAACGTTATGGGCATAACCTATTTGAACGCTAACCCACAATTGTTCGATGTTATTGTCTGGTACACTACACAGTGAGGCGTCAAGAGAACACTCCACAGCGATCAAGACTCCGCCGCCTCTCGTCTTACTGGATTGGACAGGGTCTCTATCCTTTCTATATACAATGTAGTTTGCCGAAAACAACTCTTCAGTGGCAATAGCCTCATTCAGCCATGTCTCTGTTAAAACAATAACGTCGTAGTTACAATTCAATACTTCCTGTTGAAAGCGTACGGTTTTAGTTCTAAGTCCGCGAACATTTTGATAATATACAGATACAAGATTCTTCTGAAGAGACCGACGTAATGAGGTTTTTTCTGGGCCACGCAACGAAGTATTATTTATACTATTATTTAGGGGGGGTTGCCTGTCCAATAGCTCGTTGAAAATTTATAGAGACACCTTTGATTAAAGCGGAGCATATAAACTTGGAAATCCGACGCTTGACTTCCCAGATCAGATTTCCATAATAGTTACGCTCATAAGCAGACATAAAACTGTCGAGACACAAGTATGAGCAGTTAAGGCTATTCTGTTGTATATGTTTTTTTATATCTAAATTGAGATTGTAAATGAAGTTATTTAAAATCTTTCTATTATAACAGTACGGTGGAGCGACAATTATTAAATTTGTCTTTTTAGCCAGGTCGAAGATTACGTCCCAGCAGGCATCATCAATAGCTTTTCCATGTAGAGCGTTCATCATTCCCGTAAAAAAAATAATATAATCATTATTTGAAAACTTACGACCTAAGTCGGCGAAGTCCTTAATCAGTGTTTCAGCTGACACTGTTATATTAGAGTACTGGCTATTTATGTCATATCTGCTATCGCAATAAGATTTGATTAGCCAGCCGATTCCAGAAACACACGATTTGTTGCCAAACAATAGAATCTGAGGTTTAGCCTCGTGATGGTTTGAGGAAGTTGCATGGCATGACGAATTATGCGAGGGTGTATGTTGAGGGATGACTTTGTTAATGCTGACACATAGTTCGTTTTTTAGTTTGTGAATCTCGTCCAAGTGGAGCTTGTTTTCCACTGTTCAGGTTTCAATAGAGATTAACAGTTGTTTCTTCAAGAATTCCATCTCAATTAAACTATTTTTGGCACTTAGAAGTTCATCTTTGTATTTTTGGAGGACATTTTCAAAACTATGCCGCTGGTCTCTGATATCCATTAACTGCTCCGATGCTGCTCGGTCATCATCATTCATTCGACAGCCAAGATCGCTTAATAGTATGTTCTTTTCGCTTATCTCAGCTTGCAATTGCTTTATCTCATTTACTTGTTGTTCGAATTTATCATTATATTCTCCAACTTTAGCCTTAACCTCCCTATTTTCTTTTCTCAGATCACGAATTTCAGCTGATAGTTTCTCGATTTGCTCATTACACTGTTGTGGATTGAGTTCATCAGATATTGATGCTCTTGCCTTATTTGAATCATCCTTAACTTTTTTACACTGTTTAGAGCAGAATATTTTATAGCCCTCAATAACGCTGAATCCAGATTTTCTTGCAACACAGCTAGGGTGATAAACACCCTGACAAGAGACGCAGAAGTAACTGCTAAAATTTTTTTGTCTACAACAGGTAAATCCTATCTCATCATCACCATCCATAGTGCAAGATCATCAGTTGCACCCTCAATCCTCTAAAGCCGCTCCCCTAACATGGGATCATTAAGCTGATATTAAAACATTTTGACGATAAAATTTGCTCGACTAAAATGTATGTCAACACATTCTTAAACGGTGAGATGTCGATAAAAAGGTTTGTTTATCCTTTTTTTTATTAAGTATTTATCTGATTGCTTGATCTATTGTTCGGTGGTTTTTCCCGTTTTGTTGACTTACTTGCATAAGGACGATGGTGAAACCCAAAAATTCGTATTCTGCTAAATCTTGCACACACACAGACACCAAATTTCTATATTATAGATGTAATAGAACGGGAAAAAAACGGAAAAAAGCGGGAACAACCGAAACGAGACTGATTTACACTTTTGTTGAAGTATATATCATAAAATATTAAATCAAAATCAAAATTCTTGTAAATTTTGCGGTACGTTGCTTGATTAAATAACTCTTCGCGCCAAAGAATCCTCCTTTATATTATTATTATACAACTATCGAATCATCTCGAATTCCCCAGAAATTTCGAGCAGCCAGACTACGCGTCAACGAGAAGCGGCGCGGCGTGACGAACCGAGGTCACAGTTTATACCATAACCGAATCAGTTCAACAACTCTCCATGTGTTTTAAAGCCAAGCGCTTCAACCAATAGGAGAGCTGGGAGTTCTTACCTTGCGTCTGCGCTCAATGAACGCTGCCTTTATAAATAAAACATCAGTTCATTTTATTGACTGCCGGCGGAGCCCTACCGGGGCTCTGTGGAGCACACTTTGAGTAACGCTGCTGTAGATAAACAGAAAATGGATCCAAAAATTCAAGCTTGGAAACTGTTCTACGAAATCATTGACATTATTTCGGCTCACATAAACGATAGGTTTAATAACGTTAAAAGGCTAAAATTTCTGAAGCTTGTGTACTTCAAAGAAAATAATACTCTTTCAGAAGAAGCTTTTGATTCTGCAAAACAAAATTATCCCCTTTTTTAATTTTCTGCGTTGCATTCTGAACTGGGTGCTATATACAATACTGAAGAAAGCTTAAATAAAAATAACGTTAGTGACTTATTAAGATAAATCAAAGAATTATCATGCTTGCCCCGAAAGTCGAAACGCTCAAACTCTGTGAACTTACACTTACCATACCTGCGACAAATACGTCAGTAGAACGAAGTTTTTCTACACTCAAGAGGATTAAGACTTATCAGAAACTCTACAGGACAAGAAAGACTTTCTGCTTTGGCAAATGGTTTCCAATGAACAAGAGCTACTTCAGGAACTTTTTGAGGAACCCAATTTTTACGACAACGTTATAAATGAAATTACAAAGCAAAACCGAAGATTGGAATTGCATTTTAAATAATGTTAGTTCTCAGTAGAATAATCATAAATGTTAACCTTTTACCCTTCAGGTAATTTTCTTTTTTATTATAAGGCAATAAAAATGAAGCAATATTTAGCAAAATAATCAAGAGTAAATATATAAATAGGCAGGGCCGGAGGAGATGGGGAGGCGCCCCCTCCATTCGGCACTCAAAAAAGGCGCCGAAGTAAAAAAAACAAGTAGCGACTTTTGGATAAAAATTGCCAATCAATAGGACGCCGAAGGCCTGTTTTTTTAAATGATTTTAACGACTTTTGGGCAAAAATTTGGACGTGGCACCCCAAAAATTCTTCAATAGGTAATGCTTGACAAAATCCGCTTCGTTTAGTAGTAGAAGGCGTGTTTTTTTTTAATTAGTTTAACGATTTTTGAGTAAAAATTGGGCATGGCAGCTCACAATTTTTACGCCTTCGGCTTGCTGTCATCCGGCAGCCTCTGCAGCGAGCATCACCTGCACAGCGTCCCCATATCTAGATAGATAGATATTTATTGGTAATATACCCAAAGTGTTTTTACAAGTCATTACAATGCTAACAGTATAACTTACTTAATGAAGATAAAATTAAAATTAATAATACAAAAACATTTAATTTTTTTTTAAACAAACATCAATCTTAAAAGTAATAAATAAAATTATCCACAAATAACAATAAAATTACACAGATCACAAAGACAGAGTGATAAAATACTAAAAAATAAACAGTTATTTAAAATTTATACGACTATAAAATGTATATGACATTAAAACCAATTAAAATCATTAAAAACTACAATATGTCATACAAATAAATACCCTAATAAGTTATGTTATTACAAACCATTATTGTACATTAAATTCCTCAACAAGTTATAACAAACAAAATAACATTCCTTAAGCTAATTAAAAACACATAGATATATACTACACATGAATTACAGAATTAAAGTAAATAAATAAAAGCACATGTCATAATTGATTAAAACTAAATAAAATAAATCACAAAATGAAACGAAATAAAATGTCAACCCAACACACACACAAGTACAGACAGATAAAATTAAAAAACATCACTATTTGAAAAGTCAAAAGCATAGAATTCATCCATAGAATAAAATGACGTATCAATAAAAAGACACTTAATCTTAGCCACAAATGACTTCGTTGGAAGCTCTCTCACATGTCTAGGTAGAGCATTAAATAACCTGAGAGCATGGTAATTGAGGAAAAATCTTGCTTTATCTATTCGAATCCAATCGATTAAGAAGTTGTCATTGTGTCTTGTGTGATATTGATGAACTACAGAAAGAGGCATGTACAAGTTTGTATTTAATTTAACAAATTTAAGACATTCGAACATATAAAGACATGGCTGTGTCAAAACATTAAGACTACGATATGAATCTTTACAGTCCGAGCGGTAAGGCAGACTCGCAATTACTCTTAAGGCTCGCCTTTGAAGGGCAAAAACTACACTGCTAGACACGCCACTGTTTCCAAAATTAAAATTTTACCCTATAACAATAGATGTAGAGAGATCGTTTTCTTTGTACAAACATGTCCTTAGTGATAAACGCCACAATTTTTCAGTTTAAAACCTTGAAGCACAGGGCACAGGTAATAACTAATGCGTTTTAAAAATTTTCAAATTATTATTAATATAAATTGATATGGGAAAATTGTATTTGTGACTTAATAAAGTATATAGGTAGTAGGCCTATATACAACTTTAATATTTATTCAATACTAAGTCCTTTAATTTAGTCAACATTTAATTTAGAAAAAGGTGTGCATATATATGCGCATATTCTTAAGGTTTTTGGTTGCATATAATCCGGTCTTTAATCGTAAGATTCATTATTACTGTTTTTTAGTGTATTCTTTGGATCTTATATTTTACAGACACGGCTAAGTTTTATATACTTAATTCAATGAAGTCCATCATAAAATTGTCTATTTCAATATCTAGGTATAAGCATAACTATTAATTATGTCAAAGCGTAAAGAATAGAACCACGTGCCATGATTTTAACTTCAAACTACTGTCTACGTGTAAACTGTGAACGCCGCGCCGCTATTAATTAACTGTTATACGCGCTTATCACGGACTATTTTATACTTCCTAAAATAGAATCAAGAAATAGAGACAAATATTTTGTATGTTAATTTCATCTTGCTGTCGCATAATCGCAGAGATATGCATGCTTTCTGTTAAAAATGCAAATAAAAGAGATTCATGTTTCCGTTCGTTGTTCTGTTGAATAGTTAGTAATTAAGATTGGGTACTTCAGTCCCATGTATGTGTAGTTCTATTTATATTTTTAATACTGATATCAACTTATCCAGTCAACGAAAACGTGTTTCCTTTAGTGAACCAGTGTTATCAGCAGTTTGTTGTGAGTACCTATACATACATATTTATAAAATTTGGTGGTAAAGTGGTATTCGTATCTTGTTTATGAGAGTAAATAGTGTACCTACTCAGGTATTTGAATATGTTTTCATGGTTTGTATGCATATATTTTAGTTTCGTAGCTGATTTTAATTGTTTTTAATTTCAACTAATTATGTTACATTTAAAAGGTTCAAAATGCCACATCTATACACATTTTCATCAGGCAGGTAAACACGTGGACTTCACGGGAATTATAAATACATCCACTGAAATAATACATGAAGTAATTAATTTGAATTTAGATAAATAAGCTGATGTCTTTAATTCATTTCAAATAAATATGTTTGGATTAATGAAACGGTGATATTTTCTCTATGAGCTCGTCTATGAGGTTTCGAAAAAAAAATTTCCAATTCGAACTCGAGCAAGTTCAAAAGGTTCTGTACAGGGCGTAGGTCGGCCCTCTTATTATGTCCTATACCATTATTTCATAACTAGGTAAAGGTTTTTGAAAAAAGTTAATACATAAGGTTTTTGGGTTAATTTAATTTTTTAATTTAATCTATTTCCATATATGCAGTCTTCAAATTTAGAAAATGCCTTTAAAGGCGAGTTCAACGACTTATACCTAATACCTAGTACGAGGTCAGGTTTTGACCTATCTTTGAATTGACCAAAATACGGTAACATTATTAAATTGAGATGTGTTATTATTGGATTATGGCTGAAATAAAGCACAATGGAATTGTCTTGCAAGAAAACTGTTTTTAATTACTTTTATAAAAATGCACGCGGAAGGTTTCAATGCGACTTACTGACTCACTACTCTAGAAATTATATCTTAAAAAGATGCCTAAAGAAAACATTCAGACCACACAGGGCCAAGAACGTTTAGACAACACTTATATTCATAAGCCCATCATGAAGTACCATCGTGATTTAATATAAACATATAAACATACTGAGAAGGCTATGACCTAAAACTAAGAAGATTTGGAATGAATTTTTGGTAATATTCCAACACTGCCCCTCAAAAATTAATATTAAACTTAACACCAAAAATCTTTAACAACAAAAAAACTAAAACTAATACCTTCCTTGTGCAACCTGGGAAACTATAACAGTTTTTCCCAACATTTGTTGGTCGGATTAGGGAAACCCAGGAAAACCTAATCATACCAAAAAACTTACTCTAAACCTAATTTAATTCTAAACTCTAGAAATTTCGGAGATGGCAACGGCTTTGTCAACATATCAGCCAGTTGATTACCTGTGGAAATATAAACTATATCAATTACCTTTTTCTCGATTTGTTCTCTAGAAAAGTGGTATTTAATATCTATATGTTTAGACCTTTTATGACACGTTGGATTTTTAGCAATACTAATACAACCATTGTTATCTTCATACAAAACAATAGGTTTAAGAATATTAATATTAATATTAGTTGCTAATTACTTTAATCATATAGCCTCTTTAACTGCTTCATATAAAGCCATATATTCAGCTTCTGTCGAAGAAACAGCAACTGAATTTTGCCTCTTTGTGTTCCAACAAATAGTACAATTTTCATACAATTTAAATAAATAGCCTGTGTTACTTTTTCTCTCATTACCATCATTGCCACCCCAGAATCAACAAAAGTAGGGGTTTCTTAAAAACTTCTTGATCTTGTCTTGATTTCAAGACAAGATCAAGACAAGAAATGATCCTTGTTTTTCAAGACCAGACAGGAAATTACTTCTCAAGATCAAGATTTCTTGGAAGAAAACCTAGAATTATTAAAAAAAAAACTAATTTGTTTGCTAGTGTATTGGAAAAAAAGCATAGCACTGCAAAATTTTTAACAGATGAATAAAAAAGTATATTATGCAAATTTTTTTATAATACCAAGCACTTTGCCGGAAAGTTGACATATATACTATGGGCCAAGTTAAATTGGAACCTCTCTTAATGCTTAATACACACCACTTCAAAAGTCTTGGACCCCCAAGTACTTTTCTCATAAGAGGCAATGCAAACATGTCCGCCTGAAAACACGCATATCTAGTTTATTAAATACGCAAACAAAGTGATTCAAAAAATAAAATGCCAAAAAAAGAAACTTCAAAAGGATTACAAAATTAATGTACTGCTGTTGTAACCAGTGGATTATGTAGGTACATAGTGTTAAGAATTTTCAGAGAAATCCTAAATTTTGAATTCACTCGGTATAAAAAAATCTTCAATTTTCACTTAAATTTTTGGTATTACTTTATAGACAATTCTTTAGCAAAGTTATCCACCCTAAGACCTTAGTCAAACTTTGGTTTCTGTTTCATACGGGGCTAGTCAAAAATTTATGTTTATCTAAAAACTCTCAACACTCTGGTTACGGCAGTAGATTCACTTTGTAGCTTCATCTTATATTAGCATTTTTTTTTCTTTTCTGAATCACTTTGTTTGACTATTTATTAAAGTAGATATTAATGTTTTCAGACAGACATGCTTGTATCGTGTCTTAAGAGAAAATTAGTTGGGAGTCCAAAACTTTTGACGCTGTGTGTCGTGTTTTATTTTCAAAGGATTTCTTTTATCATTTTTGGATATGCTGTGGTTTAAGGTATTGGGATCAGAAAGTACATTGCAAAGCGGGTCTACTTCAATGACACAGAAAAGGGGGTATTTTTTTAAACCAATGTTTCAGGTCGTTGCAAAAATCGACCGAATGAAATGAAGATGTAAAAATATGCAAAAAAAATGGAAAGGTTTCGCAATATTTACATTAAAAAAAAACAGGCATATACAAACAAAATTGAAATTGATATTTTAATTTTGGCAAATGACTTGTGGGCCAAATTAAATTGGATCATTTTTTAATGCTTAATAATTTTTATTTCCAGAGGATTTTTTTTATCATTTTTGGATATGTTATGGCCTAAGATATTAGAATCAAAACGAACTTTTGCAAAGCGGGTCTGCTTCAGTGGCGTAAATTTCACTACGTCCACAACGCATATGAAGCAACGAACTGTAAAATAATACTACCCTGGCCCTGGCCACCTGAACCGCTTCCGATTCTACGCATAAAGCATAAATATCATGTCAGCCAATCTTACCGCCACTTTTAAACGGGGGTTCCCCTTTTGTCAAGATATCAAGAAATTTCGAGATTTCTTGAGTCAAGACAAGACACTAACTCTCAAGAAATGGTCAAGACAAGATTTTTTGTATTTCTTGAAAATATTTCAAGACAAGACAAGAAATTGCTTGCCAAGACAAGATTTCTTGTCTTGACGATCCCTAAACAAAACCAACAAGAAATTCTTTATAGTTTCCTTGTGTATACTTTAATTTAATATTTAAAGAACCCTTAAGATATCTTAAAACTCTTTTAATACATTCATTATTTTTATTCATAAATCTACTTAAAAGGTTTACTACTACGACACTTAAGTCGGGTCTAGTCGAGGGTCTAGTACATACCATCAAATACATGAGACACCCGATATCGTTTCGGCAAGGAGCACTACATGTTCCTTCAGAATCTAACGCTTTAAAATTTAAATTACCCTCAAGTGGAGTATTGACAGGCTCACAATCATACATATTAAATGTATTTAAAATAGTTTTTACATAGGCACTTTGATCTAAGCATATTTTATTACTTTCACGAGTAATTTTAATTCCCAGAAATAACTTAATTTCCTTTAAGTCTACCATTGAAAACTTGGTCATTACCTAGTTTTTAAAACTAGTCATTGTTGCATATTTGCTGTAACAACTACCAGATCATCAACATATAAAACTACATAAATATTTTTTAATATGTCACCCCTGTCCAAAATATAAATACATCTATCTACAGGAGAATTTTTAAAGCCTTTTTCAGTTAGCGTCTTTTTAAACTAATCGAACCAACATCTAGCTGCCTGTTTAAGCCCATACAAAGCTTTATTTAATTTACAGACTTGATTGCTTTCATGCTTGATTCCCTCCGGAACCTCCATATAAATTGCCTCCTTTAATTTACCATTTAAGAAAGCTGTCTTAACATTCATGTGATGTATTAATAAACGATTTTGATTAGCAAATGCTATTATAAATCAAAAACTTGAAATCCTAGCGACTGGTGCGAAAGTTTCGTTATAGTCAATAAGATACTTTTAATTAAAGCCTTTGACAACAAGACGAGCTTTATATTTTATAGGATTTCCATGCTCATCATTTTTAAAAGCAAACACCCATTTACAATTAACAATATATTTTTATTTTTAGGCCTTTTAACTAAAGTCCAGGTCTTATTAATTAAAAGACAATTATTTCCTCATTATGGCACGCTCCCATTCTAACCTATCATCTCTATTTTTAATTTCATGAAAAAGAACGGGGTAAACTACATATTACAGATTGAGCACATAAAAGATAATCAGGTATTTCCTCGTCATTGTATGATACAGGGGGCAAATTTTTATTTCTTTCACTTTTTCGAGGCTGTGAGGTTGTATGACATTCATCTGTTTGTGATTTACTTGCGTTTATTGGTTTTCCACACTTAACCATATCTGATTTCACAGCTCCAGATTTAACGTCATCTGATTTTTCACTGTCTGATAATACATAAGACTCTATCCCTGGTCTTGACGTATCTATACTAATAGTTTTCATTTGAGGTTTTTCAAAATTAACCCCTTCCGCCTCAGACACAGGCCTTGACTTAAAATAATTTGTTTCATCTACATTTGATATCTTACTACGACAAAGCTCTCTGTTTCCACCACCCACACCTTATACCCATTTGATTCATATCCTACCAATATCCTTTTCCATGACTTTTCATCAAATTTTGTTTTACTAGTTTTGTTATGCACATAAACAGTCGAACCAAAAACTTTAAGATACTTTATTTGTGGCTTTTTATTATGCCACATTTCATATGGTGTTTTATTTTGTTTCAGAGCTCTGGTTGGTGTAATATTTATTAAATAGGTGGCAGCTAACACTGCTTCCCCCCACCAAACTTTCTCTAATTTTGCACCGTTTACCATTGCACGAGCTTGTTCAGTTAGAGTTCTAACCATTCGCTCTGACACCATTTAGCTGTGGGGTTCGTGGAACAATTAAGTGATAACTAATGTCCTTTTCCATACAATAATTTTTTTACAAAGATAAATATTCTCCGCCATTATCAAAATACAAATGAACAATTTTTAAATTAAAATGAGCCTCACTTTTTGCAATATAATCATTAAAAACAGAGAATGTATCTGATTTATTTTTAACAAGGTAAGTTACACAATAGTGGGTAAATTGATCGACAAATAAAACAAAATAGTTCCTGTCATTTAGTGTTGATGGAGTTATCGGACCACAAACATCAAAAAAGCGGACTTTTTACATACATTTTATCTTTATGCTTAAACCGCGTTTGTTTACCACTAATACAAGCCTCGCATTCAGTAGGTGTAATATGATTTATTAAAGAACTATCTTTAATCGTTCCTTTATTTTTTAAATCTATAAATTTATTCTTACTTATGTGCCCTAGCCGTTGATGCCAAATTTCATAATTTGTTTTTACTGAAGTAAATGTATGTGCAATATTGTTTACTAATTCATTATTTAGTAAATTCTACACAAATCAAACTGTTTGATGACTTACCCTGCATTACTATCTTACCGCCATTATATATTTCTACGCCTTTTTTGTTAAAGGTAATCGTCATGTCAGCATTTTGCATTTTTGTCACTGATAGCAAATTATAAGGGATATCTGGGCAGTGCAGAACATCTTCCAGGATTCCTTGGATTCCCAGGTTACTGAAAACTGATCCCTTCTTTGTTGCGGTTATGAATTTGTCCATTTTTCGCCACTGATATTTTGATTGGTGTCGATAGAATTGAAAAATAAGCACTTAAATCCGCTCGATTAATATGTGATCAGAGGCACCAAAATCCAAAATGAACGTTATTTTATTTTCAGTTTGTTCGGTGAACTGTTGATTTCCTAGCATAAATGCACTTTGGTTGTCATCCGGTTTTAGCTGCACAGTTTGCACATTCCTTTGTCTTTGAGACTGTTTATAGCCAAGTGCTTTCTTATGAAAGAAACAATCCCTTTTAAAATGGCCAGGCCTGCCACAATGATGACATTTGGCATTGGTTGTTTTTTTAGTGTTTTATGTCGACTATTCTGGGGCATCTTCCGGAACTTATTCTGTCGTCTTGGAATTCTCTTCGGATGCAGAAAATTTGCTTTCACTTACAAGAGCTTTAGTGCTTGTATATCTGCTTTTATTCGTCAATTTTACCTCGTGATCGAGTAATCGATTTTGACGAAAGCTAAACTCAAATTATCCTCAGATAAGGTTTCAATGGCAGTTATTACGCCATCATAGGAGTATGGAAGTGTCAATAGCAGGTGTGACACTTTATCAGCTTCCTCCAGTTTAGCTCCAGTTGCTAATAGTTCGGCAACCAAATCATCAAACAGTGTAAAATGTTGCATCAGCGAAGTAGCACCTTG
>MU184652.1:0-40925 GCA_016904865.1 Pissodes strobi | reverse complement strand
GTGGCCACCAAGGTCATGTGATTTAACTCCGTTAGACTTTTTCTTATGGGGATACATAAAAGACCGGGTATATGTCAATAAACCAACCACCAGGGAAGATATGAAGAACAGAATTCGAGAAGTTTGTCGAACAGCGACACCTCCTATGTCGTCGGAAGTGAGATACAACATACAAAAAAGGATAAATATGTGTATTCAACAAGAAGGCCGTCTATTTGAACATTTATTAAGACGTAATATTGATAAAAACTTAATAAATATTGAACATTTATTATTGAACATATATTTGAACATTTATTAAGACGTAATATTAAATAAAAACTTAATTAATATTGAATAAAAGCTTAAAATTCAGGATGCTAAGCGTTTTATTTTGACATATGATTTTTTTTGTTTATCTTACCTATTGTTTTTCATGGCTACCGCGATTCATACGGTGTTGTGGTACCGAATATAACGTAGCAATTTGAAAAAAATCGAAATTTCTCGATAACTATTAAAGATAGGTATAGGACATATTTAGCAAAAATGAGAGGTTATTTAATTCTGAATAAAATAAAATAAAAATATATGAGGTGTGCCATTTAAAAAAAAATGAGATTCCTTTATTTAAAGATTTGCGAATTTGGATGCTTTTAATAAACACCCTGTGGAACAAATTACGAATATTGCGCAGGCTAAAGATTACTATGGTACTAGTCCTTCCTCCTGCCAAATATTGGAGTTTGCAATTCTGAAGTGACGGAGAAACTGCCCATTTATCAACACCATGAAAATGCAAATTTTCATCGTTAAATCCGAATATTTCAAAAACTATCAAATTTCAGCTCATATTTTATATGACAAAAATCGTTTGTATTAATACATAGAACTCAAAAATAAAATCAAATACAGGGTGTTCCATTTAAAAAAATCTTACTTTTTGTTGCCCTACTTTTGTGACGCACCCTGTATAATTTACAATATTTTTAAAATATGCGCATTTTGCTACCTTACCCTATAGCGGATACGATTTTGACACAAATAGTATCAGTTAAGCAAAAACTTACTTTACTCTATCGTTGGGACACCCTGTACACATTTACTTGGTATTTTTTATAATCCTAAAGTATCTCTGCAAAAGCAAATGCGATCTCAGTATTTAATATACATCCACAATAATTTTACGTTTTGTCGATTGTACAAGATTTATCTAGGCATTTTAAAAAACAATAAGTATAGTATTCATGCCGTTTATCTGTCTTACAGGACCACCCTCGGATTGCCAGTAAACCTGCAGGTTGCAAACTCGGGTTGTTTTCTCGGAACATCCGATTTGATGCACGACCGACCGAGTCGGTGGATTCGCTGCCCCGAGATGACTTATCGGCGTCTATTTAGCTAAGTTGTTTCTCTCTACATTGTTGCCGATAAATTAAGTAGCAGAATCATACCACGAGAAAATGATAAATGTTAACTGTCCTTAAAATGGATTTTTGTATATTTGAGGTTCAATATTAACCTTGACATTAAGTGCGGTTTCTTGCTTTGAAACGCTTGTATCTTGCTTGTATCAATGCCTAGAATAGTATAGTTTGATAAGTGAGAGAGCACTGTTCAAAAATCTCTAGAAGTAGGTACCTATTCATTATTCAAAATGGCAATGGCTATAGCTCTTATGAGCCAACGTTAAAAATCGTTCTAATGCCTCATGAATTGAATAGTCTGTTTATTAACACGCATTTTTTCTGTCATCAAAGCTACGTTTTGTATATGATTGGACCTCATCTGCCGGAAAATCCTACTATACGATGGTAAAACTGTGGGTAACCTTGATCACGCTGCATAAATTTAAGGACTCTTGTCTAAATATATTCTAGTTATATGGTAATTTGTGTCAATTCAGTACACTTGCAAGCTCCAACAGTGTCCATTATAAATGCAATTTTCATCCTCTAAAATTGTATTAATATTATCTCAATGATAAATGAATGAATGATTGATCTAGGGGCGTGTTAATACACTACAACCCGTACAGATCTAATGTGTCCCCCCGTCCATGGTGCTTCCGTTGATGTGATTCTGAATCAGAGTACCTCATCCAGCTTCAGTGCTTTAAAGAAAGCAAGTAGTTTGGATTTTTCTATGGATGGAAGTTCCTCCTGTTCTACGATGCAGCACCAGAAGAAGGCCATTCGCCTGTTTGCGACCGCCTCGCACTCCGTGAGAAGGTGTTCCGGGGTTTTCTCCCCCTCCTCAAAAAACCGGCAACTGTCCTCGTTTTCAATTTTTATTCTCTTCAAGTGCCTTCTTAACCGGATGATGCGGAGATTGTTCTTACTCAGTGTTATAAGGTGTTTTGATCTTCCTAGGTGAGGGGGCCCTAGAAGCATCTTTATTATTACCTTAATCCTGGCGTTCCCATAGGCTGATCCATTTGGGTGGCTCGTCTTTTCTGAATTCTTCCTTGTAGGTGTGCGTCCCTATGCCACAGAAAGGTTTTGGTTCTAAAAGCGGAGTTGTACTCCTGCTTTTGCCAATTGGTCTGCTTTTTCGTTGCGTTGGTCTAGGAAGGCGCAGAGTGCTATTTATTTCTCATTTAGAGTTTCTTGTATCATGCTAGTCAATTGGAACAGTGCGGTCTCTATGGACCTGCCGGTTCTGCATACATGGCTTTGATTCAACGGCCGCGTTTCTAAGGTAGTGGATCTGATGTAATTGTCTACTAACTTCTGCATCGTTATTAGTAAGAATGACGTTATACTGATTGGTCTAAAGGATTTGGGGTCTGTGCCATCATTCTTTCCTATCTTTGGGATGAAGGTGACTTTCGCCTGGTGATATCTACAAGGTGTTGCAAAATTTGTCTTATTCCCCTTTATAAAAGGGGCTGGGAAGATTTCATCCACCCCTGACTTTTTCCCTCTTTTGCCATGACCTCGCTGCAAATGGAGTAGAGGCGATCGTTTCGCAGAAGGCTCTAAAGTTGTTCCTTTTGGCCTTTCGGGTTTCCTTAAGCAGTTAAGCCCAAAAAATTTCAATTTCAATCAAATATTAATACAAACCAAAAATATAATAACTTAAAGGCCCGTAAATAATAGTCGTTAAACAGAAACTTTCCATGAAACAAAATTCGACAGGCATTTTTTTTCAATATAAAAAGATATAATTGAAAACTTTTGGAGGGGTGGAGGGAGGTGGCTTATAGGCATTTTCAAACAACCAACCAGATTATCAGGGGTTGATATTTTTTAACAAATTCGCCTTTTTTGTGACGGAAGCTCAGGCTCTTGGAATAAAGAGTATATCGGACAAGAATAAAGAGTATATAGTATCTGATGTTCAAAAAGAGTATAATACTCTTAAAAAGAGTATATCTGGTCAGCATACTCAAACACAAACAATATAGCTTTGCGTAGCTATATTGTTTGTGACTCAAGACAAGACACCAACTCTCAAGAAATGGCCAAGACAAGATTTTTTTTTATTTCTTGAAAATATTTCAAGACAAGAAATTGCTTGTCAAGACAAGATTTCTTGTCTTGCCGATCCCTAATAATTACAACGTGGATCTGCGAGTCACCGCTTCGGACTTACATTCGGGGTATAACTTATTTTTAAAATGAAAAACTAAATAATTGCTTAATTTCATTCCGTATGCATCAAAAGACAGGACGGCTTAAGTCAAAGTATGATGTTTGGAGGAGTAAAATTCTTGAACAACACTAAATACATGTGAAGAGTACAGGCGAAAAACGATCTAAGCGCCATTTCCGTAGGAAACTTTTTTATTATTGATTTCACAGAAAAGTTTATTCTTGATAAAAGTTGGTGCTTAGAAAAAAACTAATTTTGACAATGCTAAATTAAGGATAAGTTATACAGGGTACTCAATAAATACAAAAATGATGGTTAAAAAAACAAAAACTTTAGAATATCGGAAAACCTTCTACAGAAAAAATAAAGCTCGTATTAAGATAAAATAAAAGTCAAATATCATTTTTCTCAAAAGTGCACCGTTGCTGAGAAAATCCATGTCAATTATTGAAATAACCCTCTTTTTCTGAATTTTGTCCGTATTTTTTTCGGCAACGATGCCCTTTTGGAAAAAATGGTATTTGACTTTTAGTTTTATTTTAAAAAAGCTTTATTTTTTCTGTAGAAGCTTTTCCGATATTCCAAAGTTTTTGTTTTTTTAACCATCATTTTTGTATTTTTTAAGTACCCTGTATAACTTACCCTTAATTTAGCATTGTCAAAATTAGTTTTTTTCCAAGCACCCACTTTTATCAAGAATAAGTTTTTTTGTGAAATCAATAATAAAAAAGTTTCCTATGGAAATGGCGCTTAGATCGTTTTTCCCCTGTACCCTTCATGTGAGATTTGGATTTACTACAAAATTAAATTCTAGTAGCATTGCAAAACATCCTGCGAAAAGGAGAAATTTAATTTAATATGGCAGGCAGGGTGGAGAACCATACGACGAAAATCTGTGAATCAAAAAAATTCTGAATCAAACTATTAGTGAATGGATTGGAAGAAACGCGAACATTCCATGACCCGTGAGAGACCCTGATTTAACACCGATGGATTACTTTTTGTAGGGTACATTAAAATATGTATAAAGACCAAATCCATCAAACGAATTAAGATAGAAGATTATGGAAGGTGCTGCTTACAGAAGCGCAGTCTAAAGTATTCAAGTCGAATGTACGATAGATCTGTCAAAATTCTAAATACATCAAGTGATTTATAAAGTTAAATAGTTACAGTGCTTAAAAGTGCTACGTCTCTTTCAAAAATATAAATATTTTATTAATGTGTAGGTATAATGTGTAATTTTTCCTCCTAAATACACAATATACTATTTGGTACCCTGAAATCAAATCGGAAGGCAGGATTTTTCTATCACCCATAGATCTTCGTTCTGTAACATACACGTTTATAATTTATAATACGCAAAATTTCGTGTATTACATCATGCGGTGACGCACGCTGTTTGCAGATCATATTGTGTTTATTACTCGGTTTATTAGTAAACTAACGGCATCCGAATCTGTTAAGTTTTCTATGTATTGAACAGTAAAATGTTTTAAGTTCTACATTAATATATTTTTATTAATTTACTGTGACTGCAACTCACTTTAATTACAATGCCTAGGCAGTGCGTAAATAGTGCTGACAGATTTTGTTGTGTACGGAGAGCTATCTTTTAAAATGCAAAATAGCTATTTATATAATAAGTTACGAAGTGAGTGTTTTTTGGCACCTGACGTGAAAATTGTCCAACGAGGCGAAGCGGATATCACGTGAAGCGCTTAAAAGACATCGTTTCGTAACGTATTGGAAAAATAATTCGGATAAGTTTTCTGAAAAAAGTGCTAGAAAATTATAGTAAAAAATGAGCGATTTGGAGGATCCCGATATGGCAGATGCAGCGAATGCTCCAATGGTGACACTTGTGCCTGAAAAGTAAAGACAATTATACCTGACAACGTTCCTTAAATTTCAAAGTTAATGCGACGAGAAGAACGTCAAAAATTTGTCCGAAAAAGTAGTTTTGACCCATTTTTCATGATTCTCTGGTGCATAGAAGCCGTCAACTTTATGGAATATTCACTTGATGCTTCGAACCATGATCTGAATAAAAAAGTCGATATTTCCGAATGCAATTACATTCTTAAAAAGGAAATCAACGGGAATGAGCCTAAAAATTCCCAAGAATGTTCCAAGGAAGATATGGAACGGTCTATGAGAGAAGGATACGATAACGACTGCTGGCAAAAGCTGTTCTTATTGTGGGTGTCTCTGGTGCATGTCGCACGGAAGATATCACATTCTTAAAGAAGGAGAACACCGAAATATCAGCATATTTCATTAAAGCAAGCATTCCCAATACAAAAACTTGTTTCAATTGTTTTATGATTACTGAAGGCTCTATTGAAGGAATTAATTTGTTAAATATTTTTCGGAACTATTCCCAACTACGTCCAGCACATACAGCCCCACCAAGATTTTTCCTCATCTATAAAAATTTTAATTGTTTTGCGCTTCCAGTGGACACTAGCACTATTGGTGCCACATAAAAAAATGCCGAGGATTTGGGGCTTCCAATGACAAATTAATATACAAGCCACAATTTTCCGAAGATGTTCGGCGACATTTTTGTCAGATTCTGGAGCCGATGTAATAACGCTCAAGCGATATGGAGGTTGTCGGTCAAGTTCTGTAGCCGAGTAGTTCATTGAAAACTCTAGCAAACCAAAAAGAAATTTCGAAAAAAAAATAGAAAAGTTGGAGATCAAGACATTGTTAAAAGGTGCAAATCGTTATGCCCTTTGCGGTACTTTGGGCAGAACCGAAAGACCATGTCATCGATTGTTATTTCTGGCTCACAGATATTAAAGGTATTTGATCAAAGTCTAAATATATTCTAATTTATGCCATTAGCTTTATGGCTCGTCAAACTTAGTTGTAAACTTCCTGTCGTACCATCAGGATCTTGGACTTTGGCTGAAGAACAATTCGATTCCACTGATTCTTCAAGTATTGATACAGAAATTGTACAGGAAATGAAAACCTATCCTTATTTGACTGACTAGAGTATTCAGCAGCGCCGCATCTCATTTCATAGACCACATTTAATGACATAGTTCAAAATACAATGAATAGTTTCTGCTGTAGGATCCTTGTGAAACATCGTTTGATAATAATAATAATACTAGGGATAATTATTAGTACACTGCTTTTAGATGTCTCAAAATAATTTAATGAGATATTTTTCTCTACATATGTTTCGGCTTGATGAGGCCTTTATCAACAGCATTTGAATACTGACATGACATACTGACTGACATAGTTCAAGATTTAAATCTATCAAAATTGCAGTCACAACTTGTAGCTTTCAGATTAAAGGGCGGGAATCTTCTGCACGATGATGTAAACATTACTTTTTACCGCAAATGACAAAAATAACTCCCACATTGCTGTCTTCAAGAAAAGGATTTGATCTCGGATTTGATATACCGCTCAGATGCCACCAATTTGTGTAACGCATAAATGTGGAGATTTAAAAGTGACAGCCCTTCTTCTTGGAATGCAATTGGATATATCAAATACAGTTGTTTCCTTTGTGAATGGGACAGCCGTGCGCGAGATCGTCATTGTACAGGAGTGGCCACTACGTTACGTACCAAAAAAAGTTAGCACAGAGAAAAAAAACTAAAAGCGTCGGCACCTTTCAGGTTGGTGTATGGTTTATGGTGACCTTGACTCTGCTCCGTTGGCAACAATACCACTAAGTATCAGGAGAAAAGTATTTTAAACTAATTTTAAACTAATGACAATGACATCTGATCACCTGACATCGGCTGATGGTGTTTTTATTTTGACAATTATACCCTTTGCGCTTAAACATGCGCATAAAAAATCGATTGACAGGCTGTCGCCTCTCTTTTTAAGTTTTTTCCTCTCTGACGTTACCATCGAGATAAAATAAAAGGAGACGCTATCACCATATGAATAATACTATTCGCTATGTGCGTTACACGACGCTACATCTGGTGGTACAAAATGTGGCGAATTTCTTGGCTACGCAACACGTCAAGTACATCGGAAACGATTGAAAATTGAAGAAAAATTTTTGATTTTAGTGCAATATAATTAATTCTGCAGATAATACGTTGATATATGAGAATATTTATCGATTCGACTGAAAAAAGCCAAGGTGGTTCTGGTGTCATATGAGCACCGTCGATTTTGAAGCATTTTTTGGGTTCTATGGAAAGATTACACATTAACGCAAAAAAAAATTGCGGATGAAGCACATTTTCTCAAAATAAATTGAAAATAGAAATTAAAATTTAACATAAATTTTTTCCTATAAACACAATTCCAGTACACCTAAGGTATGATCGCAGAAGGTTAATAATAACATAATATAAAGCTTCTTTTCATACAAATTGCAAATAAAACTGTTTTTTTGCACTTTAAAACCATAATATAATATTTTTATGCGATAAACGTCAACATGACTATTTCTTAAAACATGATTATATAGGTTGGCTTAGCAGTACGTCTTTTATTATAAAATGGCAGTACTTAGCACGACTCAGTTGGTTATTGTACAAGTGTAATTTCTATTTAGTTCTAAAATATTGTTGTGAATGTTTCAAAAGTACTGTGGGACAAAAACTTCTGATAAATAATGATTACTAATGGCTTTGTTTAATAAAATAACAATAATTCGAATATATGATTTACTAGAATTAGATGTTACGCTAGAAGTGGGTCACTTTTAATAATAAGTCATATAAACTAATTCATTTAGTTTATTGAAATAGATACAAATTTAGAAGATCATTTTGATTAGTTTAAGAAAGTATCACGCGTAGTGCGTTTGTTTTGTTACTTTGAATTAATTTTGATTTTGTGTTGGGCGTGGTTGGTACAGCGCGTAGCGCGCTCGCCTCAATGCGCTTCTTTGGCCAGTTAAAGTTAGTTTCGATTATTTTTGCTTATTCTGGAATTCGTTAATTAGGGTTAGTTTTAGTTAGTTTAGGTTAGTTTGTGTTAGTATGGGTTGGTTTTGCTTAGTTTATGATAGCGAAGAGAAAAGGTCGCGTAGCGTGCTTTTCATTTTATTTTGGTTAATTAGGGTTAGTCTCGGTTAGTATGGGTTAGGTTTGGTTAGTTTGGGTTAGGTTCGGTTAGTTTGGGTTAGCTTGCTTTAGTTTTGGTTAGTTCGGGTTAGTTTTAGTTAGTATGGGTTAGTTTTGGTTAGTCTGGGTTGGTTTTGCATAGTTTGGAATATCCTTTGGTTACCTAGGGATAGTCTGGGTTAGTTTTGGTTAGTATGTGTTAGTTTTGGTTAGTCTGGGTTGGTTTTGCTTAGTTTGGGATAGGGAATAGGCAATAAGCGCGCGTAGCGCGTTTGTCCCTTTACTTTGGTTAATTAGGGTTAGTTTGGGTTAGCTTTGGTTAGTATGGGTTGGCTTTGGTTAGTATGGGTTAGTTTGGGTTCGATTTGCTTGTTTTGAGATAGCGAAGAGAAGAGCGCGCGTAGCGCACTTGTGTTTTTACTTTGGTTAATTAGGGTTAGTCTGGGTTAGTTTTGGTTAGTATGGGTTTCTTTTGGTTAGTTTGGGTTAGCTTGGATTAGTTTGGGTTAGTTTTTGTTGTTTTGGGTTAGTTTTGGTTAGTATGGGTTAGTTTCGATTAGGCTCGGTTGGTTTTGCTTAGATAGGAATAGCGAAGCGTGCTTGTCTCTTTACTTTGGTTATTTTGGGTTAGCTGTGGTTGATTTACGACAAGCGTGCGTAGCGCGGTTGTCTTTTAAAAGTATTTCATTTTATGACAAATATACTTGATCTAGGGCATTTACTGGGAAATGAACAAATTGAGTCGACAGTGTACTGTGAGTAAACTTTTAGTACTTATATATACATGTATGACTAAACAGCCAGGGTTAGTTTTGTTTAGTATGGACTAGTTTTGGTTAGCTCTGGTTATTTTGCATTAGTCTGAGTTAGTTTGGGTTAGTAGGGTGGTTAGTTTGGGTTAGTTAACAGACAAATGGGAGCCCTTTTGGTTAGTCTGAGGCATATAAGGAACAAGCGCGCGGTGTGCGCTTTTTTAGTTACTTTCACAAGTTGTTATTCTACTTTATGAAACATGCTCCTAGACTTGGCAATTTGCTTACTTGAAAATCAAGAAGGTTAGCCAAGTCTGACAACATTGCAAGTAAATTGCCATCATTAACGTCATATTGGGAGAGTTTTCGCATTCAAATGTCACTAAATAGCCTCATTTCTGAAATTTCTTTTTAAATTTTTGGCGTCAAAAGTGCTTCATCCGCAATTTTTTTTGCATTAATGTGTTTCATTTGATGTAATCTTGCCACTGAACCCAAAAAAGTCTTTAAAATCGACAGTGCTTATATGACACCAGACCCTTTTCGATGTATTCCACGTGTATATTTGTATAGTAGCAGAATAAAGTTCCAAATTTCTTCGACTCGCGCGCACGATCGTTCGTCATTTCTCCACTACCCTAACGCACAGAGCGAATAGAGAGGTATCGGTAGGCGTGGCTAAGTATAGGAACAATATGGCTACTTTATCATAGACGAACTAAGTAGTTTTTTTTTATAATAAGTTATTCTTAGTTTTGATTTATTTTAATTTAAAATATCACAAACACAAAAATCGAGATGACCTGCTAATACAAAAGTTATACATAGTAATATGGTTATCCTAATTTAGCGTTTACCATTAGTTGTTTCACTATTAAAGATACAAATATGCTTAAATTATAGAAAAAGTAGTGTAAAACACATTTGAAATTCGTTTTTCACATTTGTATGACTTTATGATACCAAATTGTCTCACTCCTGTGAAAAGTGCTATATTCAGCACTTACACTTTACACATTCTTATTTGCAGGCTAATTTAAGAGGGCAATTTATATAAAAAAAAATGTATAAAACCATATTTATTTATTGTCCTTTAAATAATACATTCTTGTTATTTTGATGCCTTATATTAGTTTCTTTACTTTGCTTACCTAAATAAACTATTCTAATATTATTCTAATATTTAATTACCTTTCAATGACACTTTTGATCAATAAAATCTGTGATTGTCAAATACACACTGGTCGAAACTGTGTATAACTAAATTAGAAAAAGTATTTGAAAACACAAAATTCTTGAAAATAGCATTAAATATGTTATCAAAACAGATGCCCCCAATACACAAAATAACAATTTCGCGTTTCAAAAATGGGCCAAAAATATTTTAAGTACGGTTCTGTTTCTTGTTTATACTAACCTATGAAAAGTTAGTCCCGTAGATTGATTCTTGTGTTTACCGTCTCTGCTACTGCAACTGCGCATAGCACAAGACACCATAATGATTTAGTCAAAACTAACAAAAATATCACAAAAATCTTTTAATAACACAATTTAAGCGGATAGAAACCTCTCTCATGATGCGGTGACAGAAGTGTAGTAACAACATGGCGAAAGTGAACATACGTCGGTCACATAATGTCGCCTCCTTTATATTTTATCTCGATGGACGTTACCAATAAACCTCTATTTGATCCCAAAAAGGTATTATTTCCAGCTTTGCATATTAAATTGAGATTAATGAAGTATTTTATCAACAGAATGGATCGGAATGGAAAAGGTTTCTTTTATTAAAACAAACATTTCCGAGAATTAGTGACGCAGAGTTCATTTGTGGGTTCACAAATAGGGCAATAACGAAAGAAAGTAAGAAGAAATATTTGACAATATGCTAAATGCAACTGAGTTACGTGCTTGTAGCGCTTTGCAAATTTCTTGCAAATGTGGAAATTGACAATTACAAAGATGTTGTAAGGAACTACTTAATGCTTATAAGGGAATGGAATGTAACAGGTTTTTTAAAATTCACTTTCTGGATTCTCATCTGAATTTCTTCCCCGAAAATTTAACGGTGGTAAGTGATAAACATGGAGAAAGGTTCCACCAAGACATTTCTGCCATGGAGCATCGAGATCAAGTCAAATAGAGTCATATTTTGCTTGCTGATTTTGCTGGACGTATAGTTAAGGTATACTCCAAAAAGAAAATATCGACAGTAACATTCTGAGGTGCACTTAAGATTATTAATAATACATCTATAATTATATTTTGTTAGAAAATAACAGTGTCTTATAGCCAACGAAATGTGGGTGATGGGAAAAATCTAAGGCTAGTTACGCCTTTTTCGGTAAGTTTAACATAAACACCTTTAGGATTTTTCAGCATCTAACCGTCTATGTCCGTGTTATAAATGCTATAACCACACGGTAATAACACCCAGGATCACGATTCTGTCAAAAATTACCCCCACCCGACGGACGAAAATTTCTTCTCGCAATTTGTTTCTTTCAGAGATACACGTACAGCACTGGAATCACGTGACGCTTTATCAATGAAAGGATGAGTCACTGCCAGTTATTTTGTGCTTAGTAACTGGAGGTATTATTAATTTAGATTATTTTTTTTGAAATATCTTACGCCGCCCATGCTTTGCAAAGAAAACCCCAAATATTGGTCGAAATTTACTTTTTATGGTAGTTTAACTCAGATTAGATAAACTATACCAATTAGTTGTTATTTACTATTGTAACCTTATCGGCACCAAATACAGTTTAATTTTACAACACTGGTGGTGCCTTTCAGCGGGAAAGGCTCATTATATAATCGTCTTTCTTGATAAGTATTTTATTCATAACATTCCAAAGTGGTTATTTGTCGGGGGTTACTTAGGCCGATAATTTTTTATTATAAGACAGAAAGTGAATAGATTTTACGATGTACGGTGGAAGCTTTGTTACTTCCTAGCAGTCTTAGTTTAAATCCATTTTCTAAGCGGTCATATCGTTGGTGGCAGCAGTAAAAAACCCTGTGTTTTTGAAGGAGCGAGCGGCGCAAAGACGTAACAAACACATCATCAAACGGGAATTTCTTCAGTTTCAATTCAATTAGCGTTGAGACGCGTTGAATCCAGAATTTAGCGGGCACGTAATCAGGTGCGCGAACACGCAATAAGTGACCTGCATTAACAAGATAATATTGAGAAAATCCCCAAACTTATTTAAGAATCCGTCTGCGATTGTCTAAAGTAAAGTCTAAGGAAATAAGTAGGTAAGTCTTTTATTTTTGATGCTTTATTGACGCTTACATTTCTACGCTATCAGTTTTAGGTTGAAAAGTTAGGATTAAATCTTTCATCATTATCACATAGGGCGACTGCAAATAAGCATATTATTTAAAGTTACTATTATCATTTTATAATAAGTATTATATTGATATCATAAAAATCGGTTTCATTTATAATTTAAAATATATACAAACTGGCTGGAATGCAAAAACGTCGATATATACGTTTTTGTTTTTTTTTGTTGAAACTGATCTTTATTCAAGAAAACTTGTTTTTAATAAAAGTATACAATGAAACTCTCTAAATAATGTGTGAATCATTAGTATTGAGATTAATTATCTTAAAAATAGATAACAAAATACATGAACAAACTAAGAGCAATACAAGAAATCAACAAATACAACAATCAAGGTGCTAAACAAGTTTACAGAGGGCTTAAATGTATTTTAATCATTTTAGAGAACTTATAATTTTTTTTTATCTCTATAGGTAATTTATTGAAAACATTGGAGGTTTTTGAAATTGGATTGTTGTGTCCTATATTAGCTTCAACATTTGTTTGAAAAAGTTTAAATTGTGCTCCGGTATTGGACCTCGTTTGGAATTTTATTCCAGTGGTTCATAATTAATAATTTTTTACATTAATTTTGAGTGTTCTAGATGACAAATTTAATTTATTTTAAATATTTTAATCTTAATAGAAAGCTTCGGTGCCAGTTAATTTATCGTAGCTAAACAGTAGTTTAATTACTTTATTTGGTAAAGTTTGTAATTTATTGAAATGTGTCTGCCAGTCTGCCCACATGTTCCCATATGGGAATTAAATATCGAAAGTGAGAAAGGAAATAAACTTTGTAGACATTAATTTTACTTTTAAACGTCAAATATGATCTGAGCTTATGAGCTGATGAATCCATAGGAGTAATTTTATTAATTAAATGGGTTTTATGACCTGGCCAAATTAAATTCTCATCAATCAACTCTAAGTATTTTATATCAGAAACTCTTTTGACCCCTACATTATTTATTTTTGTTTCAAAATCTTGCACATTTTTGTTTTTTGTTTAAAAAGGAGACATTTACCTTAATTTTTAGTTTGTTGTACATAGACCGGGCTCCCAGTGGAGTTCCGTATGCAAAATATGCAGACCGCATTTTGACATCTGATATGTGCTGTACTGATCTTATACTTCGATATGAATGATGTTGCCAGTGAGTGTTGTGGTACGTTCTCTCTCCCCCTTCCCCTTCTCCATTGCTGTTAACATTGTTAGCATACTTCGAAAAAGTATTGATCATAATCATGGGACTATTAAAAACGAATGTTTAAGGCTGTATGTATACTTTTTTCGGTTATAAATATAACACACCACAATTCAGTAGGTACAATACGTTTAATTTTAATTCAAAAATCATAGAAAAAAAATTATAGTAATTTTAAAAACAGTGTTTTACTTTCTTACAAATTTTGAGCCAATGGAAATATTTCAATTTTAATTTATACTACTATAAAGTGAAATTAGCGTTCACGGCACCAAGGGGTCATCTGATCATCATTCAAAAATATTTTTTTGAAAAAAAAATTTTTTTTTCAATCCGAAAATGACAATTTTTTCCAATCAGGAAAAAAATTCAGCCGCAGTGGCTTAATAAAAGCGGGACAAAATAGGCCTATCTGGACAACTTTCAAGCTGACGCGCATCTTGTGAGTGCGTTCGTGTGTTAAATATGTTAGTATGTGTGCGTGTGAAAGCGCGTGCCGTGGCGTTTGCGCGAGAGCGCGCATGGGGTTTTAAAGGAGATGAAAATGGAGAGAAATAAGGGCACATCAGCCCTTGAATATATTTAATTTTTATATATATAATCATATTAATTATATATATTCATATTAAATATAACAGTACCACTTAATACTTAAAATATATTATATGTGGACATGCATTTTACTGAAACAGTAGTATAAAAGCTTTATTATGTACGGTTAAATCAGTCTAAAAATATGGCTAGAAATACCATGACTTTCAAAGAATTATGAAATAAAAAATTTAAAATGAAATTACTCTAGTTGCCATCTGGGTCATCGGGGTCTTCTTCATTATGAGGCAATTCTGCATTAGAACACTATCCACTGCAGTGATGACATCATTCCCGGCACACCATTCCCGCGGACCGACCGCAGTATCCACACGCATCTCCACATCCAGATTTCACGCACCGCTAATTAGGTTCAGTAGACTCGGCGGGGCAGTGAGCAGGTCGGAGCAGTGTGTCACAAACCGCGCTGCGTAGTCCAGTTTTCTCCAGTCATACTTCGTTGCGTTGTCAACCAAGTCATCAGAGCAACAGCGAAGAACTACGGGGAAACAGTCAGAATAAAACAAACTGGACCCGCCTTCTGAAGCCTGCACTCGAATAGAGAGGGATAAGGGTGCTACAGGACCCCGGGGATGCAGATACCTTGACCAGTATAATAGCCCGACCTTTGCTATAGCTGCAACAGACACGGATATTCTTGCCATGCTTGTTCAGCGCAGAAAACCTACCCAGAAGTTGTGATTTTTCCATAAAGGGACCTGTGGAAGAGGCACAGAACATCGAATTGATACAGGAGCACCTTGACAATGTGAAGTCAGCCATTCTCTTTGCTCATGCCTTTTCCGGCTGTGATACAATGCCAGCAGTTTTTGGAAAAGGAAAGGCATCAACATTGAAAATTCTCCAGGACAACGAAGTTGGAGTCTTTAATAAGTCCGGAGCAGATTTGGAGAGGATCATCTCCTGCGGTAAGAAATAGCGCTTCTTGCTTTATACAGAGGAGCGAAATATGCCACCCTAGAAGACCTTCGCTACACCCTCTACAACAAGTGTAGCCGCCACGCAAAAGCTAGATGCTGACTTGCAGCTGAAAACTTTGCCCCCTGCAGCTGCTCGACAACATTCATTGCGCGTGCACCTGCAGGTAATTTGAAGAAAAATAAAAGGGTAAAGCATTCTGCATTAGTAAAATATTAATTAGGTTGATATTTTTTAAGTTCAAGAATGGCTTGGGACAGGAACAAAGCTGGACGCAACGAAGTACGGCTGGAGAAAACTGGACAACCCAGCGCGGCTTGTGCGCTTGCCCTGTCGAGTCTCTTGAGCTTAATTAGGTGTGCGTGGAAGTCCAGATGTAGAAATTTATGTGGATGCCGGTCCGAGGGGATTGAACACAGTAGTGGAGAGTGTTCATGCAGAATTGCTTCATAATGTTCTAGACCCCGACGACCCAGATGGCGTTTAGAGTAATTTAATTTTTTTTTATTTCTTAATTATTTGTGAAATTGTCAAGTCATGGTATTTCTAGCCATACTGATCTTACTGTACATACATGCTTTTATACTACTGTTTCAGGAAAATATATGTCCACATATCTTTTAAATATTAAGTGGTACTGCTATATTTAATATGAATATTTACACTTATTAAATATTTTCAAGGGCTGATGTGCCCTTATTTTTCTTTAAACAACTCAATTATCCCATTTTCATTTCCTTTAAAGCCGCACGCGCACCTTCGCGCAAAGGCCAGTGCACGTGCCTTCACACGCACACGGAC
This sequence comes from Pissodes strobi, assembly GCA_016904865.1. Lineage (NCBI taxonomy): Eukaryota > Metazoa > Arthropoda > Insecta > Coleoptera > Curculionidae > Pissodes > Pissodes strobi. The sequence continues at coordinate 24,660 of MU184652.1, read as the reverse complement.
ACAAGATGCGCGTCAGCGTGAAAACTGATCAGATAAGCCCATTTTGCTCAGTTTTTTAGCCATTTCCGCGGGGGCGCGAAACGGCAATCGCACCATGCGCGCGCGCGGCAACATGCTTTTTTATACAGACAAAGGTCTCAGATACACAAATCACAAAACAGACTGCGGTCTGCAGATTTTGCAAACGAGGAACCCATTGGAGCCTGCACTATTATTTGTATAAGCGCTTTTAGAATCACCCAATTTCACGTACTGTCCTTCCCGTGAGATATGTCTCATGTACATGGTGCGTGCCTCGAAACTCGAAATCCCATACTATATTTTTTTAAGAGAATATCAATACTTACAACATCAGAAGCCTGTCTAAGGTCAACAAATACCCCCACTACTTTTTATGGTTATCCAGAACTGTTGATATTTTATTAATCAGAACTACAATCGCGCTAAGCGTATTTCTCTCTTTTATGGACCCATACTGCATACTGGAAGTCATCTACATGTATATATTTAGTTATAAAGCTAAGCATTCTATTTTTCATTACTGTTTCTATAATTTTTGAGAAGACACTGATGAGATGGGTCTGTAGTTATTTATGATGGTTTTTGAGTTGAGTTTGAGTTTTAATTCAGCTGGAAATATTCCAGTAACCAAAATTTTGTTTATACGCTCCGCCAAAATTGGAAGCAGTTTCTCCTTTAAATTTAATAAGTTTATTACCCTTATTTTATCATGTCCAGGCGAAGAGTCCTTTTTTAAATCGCTTAAAATCTCGTTAATTTCAATTAGATTGGTTGGTCTAATATAAATGCTACTTTCGCAAGTAATTTCACTGGAACGAATGGTTAAATTTTGCATTAATATTTCGGAATCTATTTCTTTGACAATATCTTCTCCTACTTTTGAAAATTAATTATTAGTTTTGCGCTATGTCTTTTTAATTCGTTAATAATAAATCATTTATGGATAAATTATCTATAGTGTTTATAATATGTAATTTATTTTTTCTTAAGTTTATTGACAAACCTCCAGTGTTTTTTTACAATACATCTAGAAAGCAACAAAACTCTAATACACCCTTTTCACATCATACCTGAAAGACACCTATTAAGCAAAATGACCTGTACGAACGCGATTTCCCTTAAAAATGTAAAGCCGGAATAAACTACGACGACGGAATTCCTAAGTTTGAAAACTATAATTTTAATATTTTGTCATAGGAAATAATAAATACCTATTCCTGCAAGATGCGAAATAATAATTCCTGCATTGACAAATATCGCGAATAAACAAGGGCTAGTAGTTTCTAAAGGAGTTTCTATTTTTCTTTATTTATGTTATTCATTAACAAAAGCACGTAGCTATAAATGTTGAGTGAGTATTTTAAATATTTCTGAAAATCCCTTAATCAAAGGTTGAAGTACAGCCAATAAAAAATAATGAATTACAGATTTTTAATTTAAAATCCAATAAATAAAGTAATATCGATCACATCAGCGCTAGCATTGTTAAGCAATTGATTTAAAAGATCTAAACGATTAAATGTTAAAACACATAATCAGCCAAGCCTTGGAATTGTCCTTCATTAGTAGTACCCAAGAATAATAAACTAGAGAAGATCATTGACAACTAACCAAAACTAAGATATCGATGGAGAGGATGGATCCAAGGCGTTTAGAGTTAATGTGCCTTGGGTTACATATCGGCCGGATTTTTTCACTGACACCTGCTCTGTCGTGACGTAGTCACGCGCGAAAGGCTTAATATACGTTTTTGTATTTGAATTTAAACTAAGACAAGCTAAAAGAAGTACATATAACGATTCGGGGATTATTAAATCTTGTATGAAAAGTATCCTTAAGAGTATGAGTTTATGAGAGAAAAATAGATAAAAACAAAATCTGACAACTCTTTTATACAGTGTTAGCTTAATAATTGCTTCTCAGAAAATGTTAGTTAGTACCTTTCTGAAATAAACGATCACATATATTATATTATTTGTAGCTATCTAAAATATCATATCCAAAGAGAAAAGTTGAACATTAATTATTAGTTAAAAATTTATTTTATTCTATAAACAAGTATATTTTTGTCTATGTACACGTTTACTGATATTAAAAATAGCAATTTTCTTGTTGCACTCAGAGTTCAACATTCTATTTCCAAATTGTGGAAAAGAAAATTGAATTATAAAAGCCATTTTAATTTGTGTGTATTAACTAGTAAGTGTTAAATTCGTAAAGCTTATGAATGAAAAATCCTTAATATATGATTCCACACTGCTGTATGACATATTATCTTTATGGAATTCTAACGTAATGAACAAGGACGCAATCTAAGGAACTTAAATAATCTACAAATTAGAATTACTTTTCAGTGTATGTACGTGAACATACCTACTTTTTTAAAAATATTGTTTAAAACCTATAGCCAAGTGCAACACTGTGTAATAAAGCCCTCAGTTTGACAACTTCTCTGCAATATTAGGTAAAATATTATTATTCCTCCCAGACTTGCGTACATTTAAAAATAATGTAATAAAAACACTACACTGAAAAATACTCTGCAAAATATGCACTTAAATATCAAGTTTCACCAAAACACAACCATCAATGGTTTTAAAACATCCGAAAATATCACTAAAAAAGCTAAAAACACAACGAAAACATAGAAGCTGCAATGGCGAAGTGAAGGCCGTCACAGCGACGACGATGAGGGTGAGGGGACCGCGAGGCACAGGGCGCTAGTAAGTGAACATAGGCTCTTAGGGGAAGTAACCATCTTCTCTAGTTTATTATTCTTGAGTAGTACATAAGAAAACTCTCTTTATGGGAGTCCGTAGTTTTTGGATAGTGGTAGATTTTAGAACCGCAGAAGGATTCCTTTTTCAATAATTCTCAGTATTTTATAACCTGAGATCAAGTTTGAATGGATGAACATGATAGGCACTGGTTGAATCTACCTTGGTGTATGATGTGAGTTTGTGGGGTACCACCTGTAATAGAATTTTAAATCCTCTGAACCTGAACATTACTCAGAAATGTTGTTTGAGGAATGTCAATTCTTAACAATAAGAGAGCTACACATAAAAAACGTTTTAAATAAAAATAACAAATATACGCCAATATAAGAGTGAACAATATTTTTACTAGGTCTATAAAAAGTCGATATGTGAGGATCTCGAACCCACGATTTACGGCCTCTCAGAGGCACATAATGTTTGCTGGTCCTATATTGTTTATTTAACATGCTTCCCGCTGCTATAAGGAACATAATTAGAGAGAAAAAGTTTTCGTTAATTACTACAGAGTGGATAAGGGTAAAGGGATCGTTATATTCGGATAACCAGTAGTATTCCATATTTAAGTAGTTAGTAAATTTCAGTGGCGGATCGTGGTAGGTAAAACATGTGAGGCCCAGCTCTACTAGGAAAAGGGATGCGTGAGCACTGGGTTTGGGTTTTGACTTGGGTCTGTGCCACGCCCAAATTAAGCCAATTTAATGATACAAGAAATACCTATAACTTTAATTATTTCAAGGAAAACAAGGCTAGAAAGAAAACGAGTCCCAAAAAAGTAAATACATTTCCACGTCACCTAGGTATTTAAACCTGAGGTATTATTCTTTGACGCGTTGATATTTTTCTATGGAGGTCTTCGCCAATAGCCCTACTAAAACCATAAATGAAATAAAACTCAAATTTCTAATAAATAAAAATATATAAGTATTTATGGGTATACCTTTATGGTAAAAAATCTATTTTTACCCAGTTGAATGAAATAAATATGTAGATACATACCTAACTAGAAAAACACAAAATAAGTTTCTTATTAAGGAAATGAAATAAAAATAATTATAATAACAAGTAAACTTTTCTCTGTATATTTGCAATATATAAACGTTCTTAATTTCTATTAACATTCACTTTTTATAAATCAAGTCTATCCGTCGGTTTTTTAAGTTTGCAAATTTATTTATAATGTCTTCATATTCATAAAACTGATGATCCTTACTAACACTTTGTATAATTCCTTTTTCTACAGCTATTGTTGAAAAACCCGTTAGGCGCTCTTGTGTCATCGAATTTCTTAAATAAGTTTTAAGGCGCTTAAGACACGAAATATTTCTTTCTACCGACCCACTTGTTGGTGGAATAGTTAACACTAGGCAAATCAGTTTGTATGTTTCCGAAAAGATAATTTTAAATTCCTTGTTATTCCAATATTTGTTGAATATTTAAATTACAAAACTGTTCGTCCCTGTACAAAACACTAAGTTCGTTTTTAGCCGGTCTTTTTCAAAAACTATTTGGGTACATTTTAAATAAACAGTCAAACTATTTTTCGGGAAAATTCTTTACATATTCAGTAACTTTTGAAGAATCTATTAATGAAAGGAAATTTAAATTGTGAATATTATTAAAACGTGTACTTAATTGATAGGAAATACAATCTATAATTTTGTAGTACAACATTTTATAACTTAAAAATATTTCTAACTCATTGTCATTTTTGCCTCGTTTTCTTGGTAATTAAGTTTTATTTTTTGCCCAATTAAAAAACTTTAAATTTTTCTTCGTCTCATAGTTCAGAAATTCGTTGAGTAGCGATTTTGATTTGATTAGAACATGATTATGTTTAACATTTTAGTTTGCAGAATTTGAAAAAGTAAATTTGTGCATGCAAAAATTTTGTAACAGATTCTGGTTAAAATAGCAAAATCAAAGTCTTGAAAATTTTTTAAAAATCCCTTTGCCGAATTTACCGATTCTGAACCTGAAGTTTTGTCGTCAATTATATTTTTGAACACTCCCATTCAGTAGCAACAAAATGTAGGGTTCTGGAACTGGTATATCAGCGTGTTTCAACGACTATTTATTTTAAACGGGCGTTTTCCCTTAACGCATCCTGAATGGTCGCTCTATTTTGCTCTAACCGCACGACAGCCATATAGTTTTATGTGTTCTTCAGAAGCCTCGTGCATTTTAGTACCAGGAGAAAAAAAGTTTTAAGTCCTTGGAACCATCATTTTAGCACCATGAATTTTTTGCTTTACCCTATAAAATGCACGGCCAGCAATACAAACTCTGTTTATATAAACTTCCGCAAAGACATTTATAATTATCGTACCAGGAAGTACGCTCGCGAAGTTTCCCGACGACCCACCCTTTTTTCGCAAAAAATTGCGCAGTATTGCCTCGGATATGGCAATACTGCATTATTAAAATAAAACACAAAATCAGCTTACCTTGTTGTAAGGGCCCTTGTCTTACTTACCCCCTTATTAACCACAGCCATACAAAATAATAGTATTAATTATTAGTTTTTAAACCGGAAAATCCGCATCGAAAATACAAAATCACAAACAAAAACAAACCAACCACCCAGTGATAGGCACCAATGCAATCGTAATCGTCGTGATCGACGTGATTTCATTTTAATTATGAATAAGCATCTGAGGACCTGACACGCCACTTGAGCCTTCAAGAAGAAAAGAGATGAGATGAGGAAGTTGGCAATAAACCTTTGCCAAGTTTCAAATGGGCACCTACGCCTAATAATACGAAAGTAGTATATACCTATTCTTTATTTTGATTGTTGGGTCTTAAATTGTATACTACACCATAAACAAAGGAATCATATCTGGCTTGGTTTTTATGTTTTTAAAAAAGGAAAATTAAAGTAAAAAGTCCTTGTTCAAAAATAAAGGCAACATGCAAGCTACTGCTAAAAATAATACCGATGCAAGCACAAATTTGTGCGCCTCATACAACTACTAAAATCCGCTAATTTAAATTTGTGCAACTGAACGGGTGGGGAGCGTAGTACTACACCGGCAATGCATGACGCGTATGAAGCATACATTTCTGGGCTTAATACAGGTACGTTATGCGGTCGGGCAATGATTTGAGCGTTTAAAAGATATTATTTTAAACTGATTGTATTTTTATACTTTTATGATTGGAAATTAGTCAAAAACGTTTTTATAATATTTATATAAACATTACTTGAAAATTTCAGATTATGTTGTAATTTTGACATGTGAGGGCCAGCCTCAGTTGCTCAAAACTGAAAACTGACACCGCCAAGGCTACAGGTAGTACAGAAATATCTCCAACGTACTCGAAAATAGTTAGGCGATGTTCAAGTTAAAGATCAACAAAAATAGAGATAGAAGATAGAAAAATTGTTCAAAGTTCAACCCCTATAAACTAACAGCTAACAAAACTCTTACTAATTATCAGTTCGCATGAGTAATACAATCGAAAAGAGAAAAAAACTATGGATAAATAAAATACATATGTTCTACCAAGATAGCACATTAAAATCTCATTAAATAATTTTAAACGGAACGCAAATCATCTGCATTGCACTGTGCACTTATCGACTAAATATTTCTTGTCTTAATTTATTTTTAAAAATTGAGGGTTTTAAGGCTTTTAATGAAAGAGGAACATTATTATACAGCCTATAAACATTGTAGGAGAAGCTTCCTCGAAACAGAGCCGTTTTGTGTGGTAGTGGAGATATAAAACCCCTAAATCTAAGATTCAAACTATGGACATCTGTTCTATATGTTATTTTATTAGTTAGGTAAGGTGGATGTTCTTTAAAAATAATGTTGTGGCAAAATACTAAGGAGTATAGTCTACGCCGATCCTGCATATTCAACCATTTGGCATCCTGTAGTTTGTGCGATACTGGATCATATTTTCATATACCATAAATAAACCGCAAACAACTTTTTTGTACTTTCTCAATTCTACTTGAATATTTTTTATCTAAACATGGTCCATATAAAATATCACAATAGTTAAAGTGACAACACTAGAGAGTCTGTTAATTTTATTTTTTGATGGAGAGTTAATAAGTGGAGGTGTGGATAAAGCAACTTTAAGGAATAATATGCCTTTTGTAAGTAATGCCCTACTTGCTCTCTAAAACGACGTTTCGTATCAATTCTACGGCCAAGGTTTTTTTCGCAATTTTTAAATTGTAAAACCCTACCCCCTACTTCTATATTAAGCTCTGACATTAAATGATTCCTATACTTACCAAAAACTATAACATATGATTTAGTAGGATTTATTAGCAATCCGTGACGTGCTGAGGACTCTGTTAGTCCTTTTAAATCGTTATTAACTAGAGCTTGCGCCGCAGGCCAATACTGGGGATAAGTGAATAAAGCACCTACGGGTCATCGGCATAAAAATATTCAGCGACATTTTCCATACAGGATGGAAATTTACTAGTATATATTGTAAATAGCACAGGCCCCAATATTGAACCTTGCGGCACACCGCAAGTAACAGTTTCTCTGGCCGACCGGCCTACGCTTGTTTCAACATACTGCATCCGATCATTAAGATAATTTTTAATTAACATTATGGCGATCCGACATAGTTTAAAATAGCTAACAATAGTTCGTGACATATAGTGTCAAATGCTTTCGAATAGTCTAAGAGCACCAGAACGGACGAAAGACCAGCATCTGATGACCTCATAATATCATCTGTAATACTTAAAAGTGCCGTTACACAACTATATCCAGTCCGATATCCTGACTGGTTGAGGGGCAAAATATCATTTGTTTGCAAAAAACTTCTTATTTAATTATTCATAATCTTTTCTAGCAGTTTTGAGAGGCAAGGTAGAATACTAATGGATCTTGGCTCATTAAAACTAGTGACTTTATTATTCTTGGGAAGTGGTGTAATGCGTGCAATTTTCCATTCATCTGGAAATACCCCTTCCAAGAGACATGAGTTACCTATGTTAGTTAGAATTGGTAGAATTCATCTGGGGCAGCACATCAACACCATTTCCATATTTATTAAATCCGCTCCCGATGCCAATGATTGAATATTAAATAGCTGCCTTTTACCTCGTTGATACTAATCGTTTGAAACATAAATTTGTCATTTACATTTAAATTTAAATTATTGCGGTAGTACTCTAATAATATAGGATCCGCTTGTTGTTTATATTTAGAAAACTGCAAGAAATGTCGATTTATATTTGAAGGTTTATTTAGATAGATATGTTCCTAGTTTTAAATGTTATATTAAAATTTTTAATTTCTTCCAAAGGATTTTACTATTACTTTCATTAGAAACAGACTCTAAGTATATATATATATATACTTATATTGTATTTTTTATTGCTATGTTAGTTTGGTTACGTAACTGTTTGTAGCCATCCCAATGACTTTTATTCTTTGTATTTTTGTATTTTTTAAAAGCTTTATCCCTCAGTCTTAACATAATTTCTATAGTGTCTGTTAACCAAGGTGGATTTTCTTTTTTTTTGATTTTTATGGTTTTTGAAGGAGCCAAAACATCAAAAATATTTTTTATTAAAATATGATACTTTTGCATTAATATTTGAAATCTTCAAACGGTGAATTTTCCAAAAATTCGGACAATAAATATTTATCAATGCGCTTCAGATTTCTCATTACAACATACTTTTTAGTCTCATTAATTATTTCTGAATCTAAAAGACAATGTATTAGTACATGATCCGAAATATGGGGAACGTTTTTTGTCTTCTTTTAATCTTCTTTAGGTAGTACAATTAAATCTATAATACTACTACTTCTATCAGTGACTCTAGTTAGAGTATTGATTATTTGTTGTAAGTTAAATGTTTCGATGCACGAAAGAAAATCTTGAACACTTTTATTTTCCAAATCTATTAAGTTTAAATTAAGGTCACCACCACAAACAACTTTATCGCACTCCATGGAAAACGCCAACAAAGAGTCCTCAAAATTATTTAAAAAATCGAAAAACTGCCCTTTTGGTGGTCGATAAAGAGATCCAATAATATTTATGCAACATCCTTAAATTTAATCTTAATCCACAGCTGTTCCAAATATTCCGTTTGTAACGAATCTAGAGTCTGAAACTTAAATATAATTTTATATACATTCCAACTCCACCACCCCTTGTAGCCCTATCAACCCTTATAAACGCATAACCTGTTATCTGTATATGAGTTTCGAGAACATTGCCTGTCAACCATGTTTCCGATATTCCAAGAATATTTTCCTGTATCAAAAGTGATTTTAACTTCAGCAAAATGTGATATTAATGAACGGACATTTAAAAAAACAATATGCAATGATCTCATTCCTTCTCTCGCAATATATAAAAAATAAGTAGAAAACGGTAATAAAAATAAAATTAATTCTATACATTAATACTAAGACTAGCTAATAACTTTTACTGAATTAAAAAAACAACCTAAAAAGAAGACAATTGACTTCCGGTCACAATTTATTTGTCGTATTTCATAATATCCTCCTCTGTTCTAACCACTGTCTTATTTCCATTTACATTTGCAAATACTCTCCCCCCTACTACAGTCCACACCCTGTCCCCAGTGGCGGATTTACCCTAAGGCCCGGTAGGCCCGGGCCTAGGGCGGCCAGATTTAGGGGCGGCCTCAATCGTGTCAAAAATAGTATATTACGTACCTAGGCCAGTAAAGTAAAAAATGTCGTAATGTGTAATTGTCGGCCGAAGCAAAGCTGAGGTCAACAGACATGTGATCTGAGGCTTTTTTATTTACTGGCCAAGGTGTGTATACTATATAAAAGTTGACAATAAAGTAATTTCATTATCTAGACTATATGGTGGATGCTGAGAAAGGGGCGGCTGATGGCTTGGGGCCTAGGGCGGCCGAGACTGCAAATCCGCCACTGCCTGTCCCTGCCATTTTTATCCTTTGCCAACATCAGCAAATTATATCTACGAATAGTAAGCTCCTCGACAATGACTAGCTTGGTGCCTTTTAGCTTTTTTTTTATCAAAAAATACAAGATTTCTTTGATTCAAGGATGAAAACTGTATATTAATTGGCCTTGGTTTGGAAGGTCTTGAATTTTGTCTTTTACCAATACGATGACAGCGCCCAATATTAATACTGGCGATGTTAAACTTATCTTGTATGAGCCCAGAAACCTTACTCTTTAAGTCAGTGCTATCCTCAGGAAGACCATAGAGCCGGAGTTGAGTCAGTTTTGTATCCTGTTCCATTTGATCCATTTTATGATAAAGTTCATCCTTTTCTATTTGAACACTTTTTAACTGCGTTTCCATAACATCAATTTTAGCTTCCAATGATACAATACGCTCGTCTATTCTCTGCGACACAATATCGGATACTTTTTTTGCAAGTGAATCCAAAAAACTATTGTCGTTTAATATTTCACTTAAAATTCCTTGCGACGCGACGCCTGCTTAACAATAGAGAACAATTCCGTTTTTTGCCTTTCCGTGAAGACCATTGTAAATAGTTATTTGATAAATTGATTGATTTACTAGCTTCTAAAACTAGTTTGAAGACCCAATACGATAGATAACTTGCACAAAAACTAATAAAATATTTGCACTTTAGCCGGAGATATTCACTGTTTTAACCGGAGCCAAAAATAACGTTCTACTTGATGCGAACCTGCATCACTACTTTCGTCAGCGGGAATGCGGAGGCCTTCGCGAACACAAGACGTTGCCCCTACCGCATCAGAGGGCTTCAGAGTTGCGCACGCATCACATTGTTGACAAAAATGTCTAATATTACACTTCACGCATGGCCCTTCGCTCGCTACGGGAGCGCAACCAACAGAAATTAACCAAAACTAACCCAAGGCATGCCCAAAATGAAGAAAAACTTTACACATGATATTAAAAATAAAAAAAACATGTCTTGTTACTGGAATCGAACCCGGGCCACCGTATTGCAGATTGAGCATTCAACCACTGAGCTACGGACCAGTTGACAGCAATTCGCTAGACCCTAAAAATATTGGCGTTTGTCATCAATGTAATGCGCGCGCAACTCTGAAGCCCTCTGACCGAGAAAAACATACGGTTGTTCTCCTCGGCTCAGAAGATGCGATAGTTGCAACCTCTTCTTTCGCGAACTACCTGGAGATCGTTTACGAGGAGATGCTCGACTCCACTCCTTTTCATAGGCACGAACTACTTAATATAGCTAAATATTTTAAATGAGGCAAGTACCCGATAATTCCCGTAGGCATTTTAAGATCCTTTAAAATCCTACGGCACTATGCTATATTAGCTGCTTCTGATTGCTGGGCTAACGCCACTTTCACTTTATCTACGGTCAAGTGATTTTATTCCGACAGGTCTACTAGTGCAATGGTAAGATTCTGTGTTTGTGATATGACGTTCGGTTTCCGTACGGTGGTAAAACATGTTTTTTTTAAATTTTTTAGAGGTTATGTTTGTTTCTTTATGTAAATTTGGGTTAGTTTGAATTAGTTTCGATTGGCTGCGCCTGGGAGCGAGCGAAGCGAGAGGAGGGCTATGCGTGAAGAGTTGGCAGTACCCTATAGTTACGTTAACCCACCAATCACAAGCTGCTAGAATAGCATAGTGCCGTAGGACTGTAAAGGCTCTTATAATGCTTCCCTAGTCGCGTCTACTATAGCAAATTTTCGACATACGGACCTGCGCATTTGGCAGCAGCCCGGTGTAGTCGTTCTAATTTCACTTCACACGTGGCCCTCTGCTCACTTCACTCTCTCCGGGGGTGAAACCAATCAAAACTAACCCAAGGCAATGCCTAAAATCAAGAAAAAACAACTTTGAAACATGTGAAATAGCACGTACCCAAAATTGCGGTAGGTAGACATGAATTGCTTCCCGTAGTGTTAGATAAGCTATGCTGGTCACGCCAGCAAGAAAGGCTGTTTCTCGCCTACCCAAGAACAAAGTCCTTGGTCCTGACGGCATCCATTATATTCTATTTAAGAATATGCCGAATAAAGCCGTCTTTCATGCATACATATTGTAAATGCAATAGTCTGCCTGCAAAATTTTTCGCTGTCCTGGAAAAACGCTGTAATAATACCTACTGGTTTTAAAATCGCTATTAAATACTCTAGGAAAAGTAGTTGTAATGTTGTAAAACTTTTGCTACTGAGAATTAGCAATGTAGGTGAGGACCTGCGAATCTTCCCTCCTGAAAGTTCGTTTTTCGCTTCGGGCATAGAAATTACCACTATGTTCGGAGTGAAAATCGCACATGAGGCCTACGATGGCTTTATAAGCAAGTCGACTGCATTGCTTCTATATATAAGCCATTCGCATACCATTAGTACCATTACAGCTAACGGCGCTAATTGAGGTATACCTTGCAGATCGCACCTTCACGGTGCGATTGAATAGTAACGATTCCCGGAAAAAGCGCACAAAATCAGGTGTGCCTCAGGTGCGCTGGCCGCATCCTTAAGGGTAGGTACCATCTTGGTTATTTCGTATTGCTAACTCATTTACATTTTCGCGCAACAAAACAATAATAGTATATTATATACCTAGGTTGAGAAGTAAGCCATTATTTACCGAGCACTTTTATATCCTGAGGCGCGTAGCGCCGAAGGATATAATGTGCGAAGTTAATAATGGCCTTCTCAACCGAGGTATATATAGAATTTTTTTTACTACTAACACTGATATATTACTATATTTGATTCGATTTGATTTTTATATTAGTCATTTTCTACTTATTATTCAAATAGTTCGAAATATCAGGTAGCCTGGAAGTTCAGTTGTCTAACTGACAGAATGAATTTAATTTTAAATGTCATTTTCCGAAAGATAGACGCACCTTCTTTCCATCTAAATTTTGACAAAATCGCATTATTAATAAGAATACTATGGGGAGTCATGAAAAGTGAGTCATACTGTATATAATTTTTTTATTAATAGCACTGATACAATCCTTATCATTACTTGAATCGATTAGATTTTGAAATTAATCATTTCTAACTCATTTTTCAAATAATCGGAAATGACAACTAGTTGTCAAACTAACAAGTTGAAACTTAAATGACATTTTCCGTTTCATTATTGACCTAGGTTTTTTTCAATATTATTATTTACCTAGGGTGAGAAATGTTAGTTCTCATTTGAGGAATGGTGATTTATCATGTTAGTAGTAAAAAAACTATTTTTTTTTACTACTGACATGATAAATCACCATTATTTACTCCATTCCTCAAATGAGAAGTAACATTTCTGACCCTAGGTAAATAATAATATAAAAAAAAAACCTAGGTCAATAATGAAACGGAAACGGAAAATGTGAAAATGTCATTTAAGTTTCAACTTGTTAGTTTTGACAACTAGTTGTCATTTCGGATTATTTGAAAAATGAGTAGGAAATGATTAACAATTTCAAAATCTAATCAATTCAAATAATGATAATGATTGTATCAGTGCTATTGGTAAAAAAAAATATATACAGTATGACTCCCCATAGTATTCTTATTAATATTGCGATTTTGTCAAAATTTAGATGGAAAGAAGGTACAATGACTTTTAAAATTAAATTCATTCTATCAGTTAGACAACTGAATTTCCAGGCTACTTGATATTTCGAACTATTTGAAAAATAAGTAGACAATGACTAATATAAAAATCAAATATGGTGATATATCAGTGTTAGTAGTAAAAAAAATTCTATATATACCTCGCTTGAGAAGGCCATTATTAACCTCGCACATTGTATTGATATAAAAGTGCTCGGTAAATAATGGCTTACTTCTCAACCTAGGTATATAATATACTATTTTAAAACATATGCGAGAAACGGGTGGTTCACTAAATATCAAACCAAGACGTGAAAAAAAGAAAAGCGCAAAAACAGAACAAAACATTGCCAGAAAAATAATGAAAGTTACGAATATTAAGCGAAAATCAGTTAGAAGAAGAATTAAGAGAGATCTTTATGAGCTCCTTAAAAAATATATATTGCCAAAAACTAAGTGTAGTTAATAAAATAAAAAGGGTGGAAATGCGAGAAAAGCTTCTCAGAAGATTCAGATGTAGAGAACACATTTCGAAAATATGGTTTTCGGATGGAAATAGTTATTTGTGTATTTAGAGCGCAAAGTAATGGATTACCGCTTGAGAAAGAATGGTACTGCGCGACACATAACGGAGCGCAGTAATCTTTCGAACCGGCAGTCTTACTTTGCGCTCGAAAAACACACAAAACTTTTTCTACAGCCTCATTTTTTAAAATTAAATGCACATTTTTCGTTATACTCATTCTGAAATTTGCAAATGACTTGATGTCAGTTTTGACATATTATTCGGGCATATCTAGAACAGGAGTGCCAGCAACAACTGTAATAAACGCACGACTGTCATTTATTTATTTTTGATTGCCAACTATTCATAGCATACTCGACGGAAAAAGTGAGAATTTTCTTTTCCATATTCGCGCTAGAGCGCGAAATAAGGATCAGCAGCATTCGTCGATTTTGCGATTTCTTTTAAATTTAGTAATTGCTAACATAAAAATTTGAATTTTTTATTTAAATCTTTCCAGGAGGCCAAATGTAACTTAATTTTGAAAAAAATAATGACTCGTTTTGATCCCCTTTCTGCTTGCACCCAGGTCTTTAATTAAACAAATTATTGATATTACAGGTAACATTCTTATAAAACATAACATAATAATCAAATAGGTTATTAATTTTTTAATGAAAAGGAATATTTATTATTGGTTTTACAACTTCTAAAAGCTTTTTGTTCTTAATTGCCATATTATAAAACTCTTTACAAGTTAAAATTTAGTGTAGTCTGCAGCTCTACTTTGACATGGTCAACTACAATCCTGTTAAAGGGCTGTCACTCCAAGCTGCATTGCATAATGAGAAAACTTCTAGAGTCGGTATTTGAGACGTATACAGGGTGCTACAAATTCGTTTCTTTGTATGGGTATCTCGAAAACCGTAAGAGATACGAGGTCGGATAAATTGGGGCAAAGTTGCGTAATTTAAGGGTGATTGATATGCCGTCGAGAAATTTAGAAAATTCCGTCTACTTCCGGAGATATCCGTAAAAAACCGAAAATCATCTATTTTATTTTTATTTTTTCCTGCCTTTGTTTGAAGAGATAAAGTATAATAAATGTCACTTTCTTATTGCCACTTCTCCTCTACAAGCTGGCGGTATCAAATTTTAAATCCGACGTTTCGCTTTCGGGCCCTCTTCATCAACTTCATTTTTTTAAATACGGACCTGGGTTTTTTATCTAATTTTTAAAAAGCCTTTGGTCTCCTAAAACCAACGATGTATCGCACTTATCAATAAATCAACAAATCTAGATTTTTTCCATAAGAGATAATGTGTTAGACAGAGATGGGGCGATCTTTTCTGAACCGATTTCACTTATGACAATATTTGTTATCACTATCGGACAAGTGTGATACATCGTTGGTTTTAGGAGACCAAAGGCTTTTTAAAAAATAGATAAAAAACCCAAGTCCGTATTTAAAAAAAATAAGTTGATGAAGGGGGCCCGAAAGCGAAACGTCGGATTTAAAATTTGATACCGCCAGCTTGTAGAGGAGAAAAAGTGGCAATAAGAATGTGACATTTATTTTACTTTATCTCTTCAAACAAAGGTAGGAAGAAATAAAAATAAAATAGTTAATTTTCGGTTTTTTACGGATATCTCCGGAAATAGACGGGATTTTCTAAATTTCTCGACGGCATGTCAATCACCCTTAAATTGTGCAACTTTGCCCCAATTTAACCGACCTCGTATCTCTTACGGTTTTCGAGATACCCATACAAAGAAACGAATTTGTAGCACCCTGTATTGAAATAGTTATTTATGCAATAAGTGTGTAAAGTGACCCTTTTTTTATAAATGGGAATATTGTCGCATGAGCCGTAGGCGAATGCGACAATCCCATGAATAAAAAAAGGGTACTTTACACATGAGTAGCATACAAAATTTTTTCTACTACCGAAAAATATGTAAAAAAATAAAAATATTATAAATTATTTTACGCACTAGTGCGTAAAGTAAAAATAATTTACGCACTAGTGTGTAAAGTAAAGATGAATAAAAACATGTTAATTATTGTTTCAAGTGTTAAGATAAGTAAATTTTAATAATGAAAATTAGAAATAATATGTGTGATTAATTAATAGACAATTATTGTTGATATTTTAATATATTAAGCTAAATTGAATTAATTACATTCTGATAATAGGTACATTTATTTATTTGTGGGAAATATTAATGTTGAAAGTACAGTTACCAAAAGTACAATTATTAAACGGTAATCCTTGAGTCTTCGAAAGAACGGAATGTGAATTTTCGGAAATTACACCGTTATTAGATATAATATTTGGTGTGGATATTAAAGGTAGATTATAGGTAGTATTATTTGTTTCGTTTTGTTCAAAACGGGGCAATACTGGTTCACAGGTTGAATAGTCGGAAACACATGAAGTTGAACACGATTCTTGATTATATCCCTTACTTTGGGTTGACGCGATATCATTTGTTAAAATTTTTTTTGATACGTCAACTTTTTTACTAATTGTGTTCTCGACATAACCTTCTGCTACGGAGGAAGATTTCCAGCCTCCGTGCTTTTTGACAGTTAGTAGATCACCGCCAGAATTGGCTAGCATTGTAGCAGATGACCTCCGAAATGAATGTCCGGTGTAAAGAGTAGGATTTGGTAAATTTAAATATTCAGCTATTATAGAAGGCATCTTGCCAAATGTATTAATACCAATAGGTTGCTTTGTGCACTTATTTCGAATAAATTTTAAAAATAGTCTTGGCGTGTTAATACCAGATGGTCTTAATGTAATATATCTTCTAATGTATGACAAAAAATCTATATTTTTATTTGGATTTAGAATAGTGAATATTCGCTCCACTCCATTTTTTGAATCAGGAATTTTTATTATTAGCACTGTTTCCCTGTCTTCTATATCGTGTATAGACATTTTCATAAGCTCTTCTCTACGGCATGCTCCGCAAATTCCAATAATAAAAGCAACCTAAAAATTTATCTGCGAATAAGAATAGGTTGACTATAAGCCACACATTACAACATTAAACACGGTAGTTAATTTTTATGTTCAGAATTTGAACTCTTTCAGTATTAACAGGGTAAAATTGTGATAATATGTGTTGTTGGTACAAATTGTGGTAATAGTTTTAGCAGTGAACATTTAGAACACATTTGTGCTATCAAAACCTTAATAATTATCAATTTTTACCTACAACACATATTCATATGATCACTATGTTACTCTATTAACAATGAAATGTCAAATTTCCAAACACAAAAAGTGAATCACCCTCTATATTATTGCATTTATATTAAAAAGACTTCGTAATGGAATCATTCAGCTAACAGAGGAATGTAATAACAGGGAGTTCTATTGCAAAAAATATAATATCAATTTGTTTTCTTTTTCTAAACTATTATACACAAATCAATAAATACGGAATTACATTATAAAATGGCAAGCAAAATACAATAAAATATTGACCTTTTCCATGCGCCTTTTCAATTTTGCAATCATCACATTTTTTTTGTGGCGTAGCATTAAATTAATGCATGCTTGCTCTAGATTTATTGCGCATAGTCCGCATAGCATGCCACTTTTAATCAAAATGAGAAGTATCCACAAAAATCAAAAAAGTGTGTAAATTTTGTATATTCTTTCATATTTATTCGCGATTTTTACGTAAATCGAAAAATCACCAGAATGATTTATCCAATATTTATTTATTTACGGTAACGGAATATTTTGTATGTCTTTTTTAATATTGCATTGTACCTAATGGAAACTCCCTATAAGAAATAAAATGAAATATATCAATTATATAAGGTTTTGTTTCGCATTTTCACTTAAAAATAAAAAATATTAAAATAGGGCTAAATACTCTGTGAAAAATGGCGCCACTTAAGTAGGAATATATACATATATATTTTTATTTAGACTTACTTTTACTAATAAAAACTTTGAGTCTGGGGCTTCCACAATAAATTTTATGAAATGATGCTTTTCAAAAACTCCGGATTTCTTTGGCTTGAAGTGCTTGCTTTTCTGTTTTAAAAATGACACCAATTTGTGGTAGGCGGAAATGTCAACGTTATTTTTCACTTTTAAAGTAGATTTCAACATTGAAAAAATTGACCAAAGTGTGGAGGGTTTATAGGTGCTTAATTCTTCTACAAAATATGCCAACAATGCATTTTCAGAAAACTTCGAAATGTTCTTCGTTTTACACCAATCCATAAACAAGTTATATTTTTGCTCATAAATAGTGACAGATTTCACTGGAAGCAAATGTAAAGATGCTTTCTGGGCTAACGAAACTATGTCCGGTGGGGTACAATCAATATCTAAGTTAGAAGAGTCTGAGTCATTCATGTCAAATAATTTTATTTCCAAACTAAAATAAAATATAATATGACGCACGTAAAATTTAATGTAGGTACTAGTATATTAACTTACCCCTTGCAGCAACAATAAAATTACACTATTAAATTAATTAGTTTGAAACAATTTGGTATAAATATGTCGAACCCAAGCCGAACCGTCAAACTGGAAACAAAATTTAATGAAGCGCGTCAAATTTAAAGTCGAAAGCAGCGAATATTAACTACGACAAGAAGGCCCACTTAATGGCCAGAAAGCGCTACAAAGGAATCGTCGTTGATTTTCTTCGTTGCCTGGTAACGATCAGCAAACTCCACCGCACAGAGGTTGAATTTAAAAAAAAACTGGCCATAGACGATATTTTCGTTTGCGGTATATTTAATCAAATTTATAACGAAATTATTTATAGCACTCTAATACTCTAGTTGGCATTGGAAAAACACAATAATTGATATCTTCTGAATTGTTTGCAACGCCCTGTCAAACTTACGTTATGGTTTTTTTATTATTATCACCAAATAAATATTTTGATAAAGTTTGTATTCAACTGGATGTTTCAAAAATCAGTTAACGTTTTTAATTAGTTAATATTGATAACAATACTCAAGGTATGTAATAACTAATGTTTAAAAGATTTTGATTTTGTGTTAACGATTTCACCATATTTCCGAATACTAATATTCTGACAAAAGACATCAAGAAGAAAATGTTGCTCGAATTTGCCCCATCTTGTTATATTTAATTAAATTTTGGCCTTTTGGGTGATTTTAAAATTGGTTAAAGGTTTCGCACAATTTTACTGTATATTTCATTCCTATTTTGTAATACAATACAACTAAAAAATAGGGATATTATCTGATACCGAATATTGACTCGACTATAGAATTTAGGCTTGAAAATTAATCTGACAAAAGAATGAGCTGGTCTATGGCCGCCGCGTCAAAGGTCGCCTGCCAACATGATTGTTTTATTTGTATCATGGCCTGCCGATATTCTGCTAGTATTCGCGCGGGGAAGGAGATACACCTTTGACATGCCGCCGCGGAGAGTGACTTCTTATCATATAGTTTTGCCCAAATACATAATAAAAAGATAAAGACTGATGTACTATACTGCTAACGTGCTAACACTCCGTTGAGGTTATGTGTTGGTGTTATACCTAATTGTGCAACAACTGTAGCCAGATTATCAGAAAATGACGCGTCGAAATGAGGATCCCTTATTGGCTAAATTTGTAACGTGCGCAGTTTTCCCTGCTGCTGTCTTGTTTGAGCATTTACGTTTCTCTGTTTTTTTTTGCTTCATATGTTGTACTGAAAGTATTTTCAAATGTCATTTAAATTCAAGTTTAAATTACCCTTAACGCAACGCATTATTAAATTGGAATTTTAAAAGCTATATCTGTTGTAAAGTCATCGGTACGGGTGGACAAGAAATTGAATAATCGATTAGACTCTTAATATTTTAGCAAATAACTGAATAATCGATTAATCGAAATAATCAATTATTGATATTTTCTGAAATATTAATCGATAAGTCGATTAATCGGTAATTTCTTAAAAGTGAATCGAATAATCGATTATTGTCGCCCACCCCTAATCCCATAATATTGTAGTAAGTGAAACTGAAGGTGAAATTTCGGTAGAATCATTATTGCTGATGCAAGACTGATGTTATTATAAAAAGAGGTAATAAATACTTTGGCTGAATCAGCAGATAAAAATGTATAATTTAGTTTTAATTTGTAAATATGGCTTTGATATTACCTTCGGATATTCAGAATATAAGCAAGTGTTTTTGAACAACAGCTGCACTGATGCTTCTATATTTTTTACTAGTTGCGTCCCTATTAGATCAATTTTTAAAAATAGCGATAACTCTGAAATACATGTATGGCAAAATTGCAGGCCCTCATCAACGCGTTTCTGTGGTCCGCTTAACATTCATTTTGCTCGTGAGACTCCTGAATTAACCGTTGCAAAAACAAAATTTGGATCATCGAATTAAAAATTTAAAACCCTTTTTTTACAACGAAGAAGCCCTTAATTTTCAAAATCCTTTTTTAAAACGATTTAAGAACATACACATGATTTTTATACATGATTTTTATCGTTAGTGATAATTGATACCCCCTATTTATAAATACAGATGATGAGCAAAAAATTCAACAATTATTTGTCTAAAACACGATATATTAAACGTGTAATACTTAATAACTTTTATGTCTTATTTCTGGTAAACCTTATTATGGCCAGCTTTCCTAGAAATTCAACCAGTGTTCGCCGGGTCCAAAGGTCCAAAGGTCACATGCCAGTATCATGCTAGTTTTCGCGCGGGGAAGGAGACATACCGTTAACGTGCCGCCGTGGAGAGTGAATCTTCTTATCGTAGTTAATATTCGCTGTCGAAAGATGATAGTCAGAGGACAGTGGTAACTTGATGATAAAGAAAATGCAACTACGACGCGACGGCGGCGGCGGCCGGCCGCTGAGTAGCATCATACTTATGCTAATTAATTATTATTCATTTTATTTTAAAGGCATTTTGTAATTTACTTATAATATTAAATGTGGTAGGAACTTTTAAAATTGTATTATTTTGTGAAACAAGTGGTCAGTTATGACATAAACTGTATATAAAGGATCTTGACAAAGTATAAACTAAATGTCAAAAGATATGTCAGATTTACTTTACGCACTAGTGCGTAAAGTAATTTATTTTACGCACTGCATTAAAAAGGTAAATCTTACGAATCTTAAAGAGTGCGTAAAGTGAGTACTTTACGCACGGTAGTAGAAAAAACATATTAAATGCAATTTTAAGTTAATCATTCACAATAAATATGTTACTCGATTTTTGGA
The DNA here is from genome assembly GCA_016904865.1 of Pissodes strobi. NCBI lineage: Eukaryota > Metazoa > Arthropoda > Insecta > Coleoptera > Curculionidae > Pissodes > Pissodes strobi. The sequence continues at coordinate 3,557 of MU184652.1, read as the reverse complement.
TAACAGATCCTTCCTCAGCTAGAGCTTTATCAAGGGTATGTACGGTTTATTATACAAAACTTCATACATATTATCAAAATTTTCAATCAGTTACAATCTCCATAAGTGTCTCAAAAGTAAAATGGTTTTTTTTTAGAGAAAATATATTCAGTTTAGAAAACAAATTGTTCTTCAAAATTCATATTTTAAGTCAAAATAATCAAGTAAATTTTTATAAAATTTTGAAAAGGTTCTCTTTATATTACTTTGTTCGTTAAGAGACATTTTTTAGAAAATTTGTTGCAAGAAAACCAAAGAATTTGTCACATATCCTTTGACTAATTTTTTGTCTTAGAGAATTTAAAATATCATAGACTTCGAAACAAAGTAAATCGGCTTGTTCAAGTTTTTATTTCGTTTCACAAATAATTTTCAGTGTTATGAAAAGAACTTAAGTACCTATCATTCAGTTTGTTGTAATATAAAGTCATCTTCAGAAAAAAAAACACTTTAGGGCTACGGAAATATGTTTTCTTGGGAGACGGAGAGGTAACTTTTTATTGCTGGAAAAATAGTCAGTAATGTTTTGATAGCTGGAAATAGACTCAGCCAGTGGGTGGAAACGTGCCTTAAAATAGTTTTCTACCTTTCACTGTGCCACCTAATTTTTATATTAGCACCTAATTAAAACAGAACCCTGCAAATTTTAAATAAATTTTTAATTTTAAATATACTCGTAATTTCCACGACAAACCTTCTATTTTCCAATCAAACAAATTTTTACTAAATATGTGAATACAGATCACTGGCGTGATGCTCAATCTGCCGGCCCCAAGACTAATAATTCGCTCTCGAATTATCAAATTCTTCAAAAATCTGAAACGGCAGCAGATTCGATTTTGTTTTTATTTATTAAGTAAAGGTAGACCTGTGAGCCGATTGTGAACGACAAGCTGGAAGAGGTCTTTGCAGGATGCTGGAATTTGAGGCTCGAATCCAGGACACCTGACAACTCTAGCTGAAATCTGAGGAATTACTTACATCTATCAACTATTACTTATCTAACACTTGATTTCACACTTACTTTATAAAGCTATCTTATTGGCCTTTAAATAATAGTATATTAAGATACTAGTTTTAAAAGACCATATGTTTTCTCACGAGCACGACATTAGGAAACGACCCGCTTCCTAAGGCCTCTTTCAGACGATACGGATTTTAGTCGGTCCGGTTTTATTGGTTTTAACGTGAGTGGTGCATTAAAACCTTGTGACAATTAGTTTAATATACTACTGGACTACAATAAACCGGACCGGCTAAAATCCGTATCGTCTGAAAGAGGCCTTAGGAAGCGGGTTTTAAAATAAATGTCTTTTAAAACGTGTATGTGTGTTTTAAAATAAATGTCTTTTTAAACGTGTATTTTATACCATTGCACGTTTTTTAATGAAAAACATTAATTTATTGAAGTCGCGGTCAAAAGTTGGACGGCCATCTTGTCACTTTTGACGTATGTATTATTAGGAATCCCATTCAAAACGGTGCCGAAATTTTTGCTAGTGAGCCTTGACATTGAACAATTTTGTTAATATCATAGCAACCGGTCAACAAAAATAGTGTCCAAAAGAACGTCTTTTCGACACTACTTTGCGTGTCGAAAAGACTTCTTTATGATACCGACGCCGTCACGACAATTAAGCGTAATTGCCAAAACGTGAATTTTACAGGAAGACCGAAAAACCAATAGCGTCTGAAATTAGTGTCACAAATGGTTTACTAATTTACAGAATTATTCTGTAATATTTGGAAAACAGATTTTAAATTTAAAAAATGCTAAAAACATCATAATTCATCAATTTATTCATAGTTTTGTCGCTTACGCCTTTTCGTTAAAGACCATTGGCGTTTACGTCTTTTTAAGAGTACTTGTATTTTTAATACAGGCAACAATGTCTACACAAATAATATTTTGTCGTGGCAACTAAGACACGGTCTAAAGAATGAGTTACTTGCTTATGGAATAACGGTGGTTGAACCACCAAAATTCAGTTTTTTAAAAGGCGTAACCGACAAACATAAGATTGTGGGCTTTTTTGCATTAAATTAAAGTCAATTATACAAATAATGCAGCGAATTAAAACCCGATGTTGTAATTAATCGATGAAAGCAATAAATTACTACTTATAAAGAAGCTTACCTTGTGGGAAACTGATACCGGGCGTAAAAGCACCTTGCACTATGGAAGTTTGGCGGTTACTAACGACAGATCGGGCGCGACGGCGACGTGGCGCTTACAATTCTTTAAACCCGATTTCACACGAATGGGAGTATTTGTCGCTTAAGTTGAACATGCCAATAGATGGGCCGTGTTAACTGGAATCCGCTTCTATTAAAATCTCGTTTTGGATTTTTTGGCGCTTACGCCTCTTTGGTCGAATTACCAAAATACAAAAAATTAATTTTGTGAATTTACTTCGCACAGAGTCCACTTGTTGGTTCTTACTTTTTGCATAAAATGAATTATTACATTTAAATAATTTGTACATAGAGATTTAATTAAAAAGTATATATCGTTAACTTCATTTTCTAAAACACGAGTTTGTAAACACTTAAACACATTAGCTCCTAAAAAACTAGATACAATTTTGTTTGTTTGATTGTTTGTATCTTATTGTATATTATTATCCTGATTTTTCTTTGAAAATTTTCTTCTACCACTTCTTGCCCTTCTATCCAATGATCCTGTATTTTCCCATTTAGTTTTGAGGTGTTGTATAGTGCTTTTTAGTTTTCCAACTCCCTCAACTACCATTTGTATAGGAATACATCCTTCTAATAAATAATGTTATATTATAACCTTTTTTTCTGTTATTACTGAAGTAAGAAACGCAAGGTATAAAGGTGAGATAAAGGTAAAAAGCCCAGTTTATCAAAATATTCAAAAATGACATAAAATGTTAACCTCAGTGTATGAAATTTTATTTCCTCCACTGTACATGGTGACAACCTTTTGCTGGGAGCACTCTACTGGTCGCTCTATCCACCACAGCAATTCGAGCAGGGTTCAGAAATATCAACTACTTTTATTTGTGTCTTATTCGTGGTATCCGTCACCGCCAAATAATAATTCGCTCATACAATGTCTTAATATGACATTCCCCGCAAAGTTTTCGATACCCTGTTGTTTATCTATATAGTAAGGATCCACTTACTCCCGATTAGTTAGTTTAGAAGTTACTATACCTTTGCACATAAAAGGAAATTTAATAAAAAAGGGTTTCTATATCGATTGCATTAACTTTTCTGCACTCTTGGTGTTTTAGAGAAGAATCATAAAGCATATCTAATATCTGCTCCCCTCTTAATATCAGCTTTCGCCCTGCAGACCTTGCTATGTTCATTATAACTACTACGTCTCTATATCCTAATTTTATTTTATTCGTTTCTGCCATCTGTTTTTTCGTTATTTTGATTTTAAATATTATGAAATATTTAAGACCTACACAGTATCCATATCAATATCTGACGCCCCTGAATTTTTGCATTTCTAGAGGACAGTTGCTCAACTGTTAGTGAAA
>MU184651.1:102438-137403 GCA_016904865.1 Pissodes strobi | reverse complement strand
ATATGGAAGGTTCCTGTCTCGTATGCCCATACAAGTAAGACAAATATGTTTACCATATGTTTACATTACAAACTTCTTAGTTTTTTAGTTCACTACAAAGTACAGGGTTATTTTTTATAATACCCTGTAGCAAGTTTATTATAAGAGCTAGAAAAAACATTAAATGCAAGAGTTGTAGGGTTTTTCGTGAATTCTAGGATTTTTTATGAGAACAAAAATAAATGAGTATCGGAAAGCTCTCAGAAAATATCAACTTGCGGTGTTTTTAAAAACAAGCACGGTGTGCATGGTTCTTTTAGCTTATAATCAGTTCGTTACTGATTCCAACCCATCTTCAAAAGTGGTAACAAGGCAAAAGTGGAAAACTATAGACCAATAAGTCAAATTAATATTTTTGCAAAAGTTTTTGAATCTATCATGTCATCAAAAATTAGTCCTCTACTATCAAAAACAATAATTGAATAGCAACATGGCTTTATTAGTGGAAGATCAACAGTTACAAATCTGTAAATTTTTACAAATTACTTGTTGGAAGCTTTGGAGAGGAAGTGTCAGGTAGATGTAATTAAAACTGATTTCTCCAAAGTTTTTGACGGAGTGAATAATAATATTTTTATTCAAAAACTATCAGCCCTGCGTATCCATGGTACTTCTTGGATAAAAAGCTTCCTTACTGATCAAAAGCAAACTATCAAAGTGCACAACTGTCTTTTCGACACAATTGATGTTGCTTCAGGGGTTCCACAAGGGGGGCACCTATCTTTATTAATTGTTTTCTGAATAATTTTTTTCAATGTTTTAAAAAGTGTGAAGTTCTTTTTTACTGTGATCACCTAAAAATTTTTAGAAAAGTATCAAGTATAAATGACTGCATCTTGATACAACAAGATTTAAATAGATTTTACCATTATGTTATCCAAAATTGTAAATTAAATGTAAATTAAATGACAAATATGTTGAAAATAGTAATATTAATTTAGAAAGTGTTAATAAAATAAAGGACCTTGAAGTTATGTGGAATGGACATGTCATTAACTTTTGGATATCATATTGAATATGTGAAAAATAAAGCTTTAAAAATGCTAGGTTTTGTTAAGCGCAGTGTTTCAGAATTTACCAACATCTATAGTTTTAAGAATTTATACTGTTCTGTTATTAGATCTGTTTTGGAATATGCTTTGACTGTTAGGTCGCCTTTCTATGATGTTCATATTAATAGTTTAGAAAAAGTCCAAAGAAATTTTTTTAGATTTATAGGCTACAAACGTAGCATTCCTGTTGAATCAATAGATTACCATGACATTAATAAATTATTACATTTACCTAAATTAGAAAATAGAAGAAACTCTTTAGATTTAATATTTTGATACAAAATCTTAAATGTATTGATAGATTCACTAATTTTATTACAAAAAATATCATTTTCTATTCCTCAAGTCAATCTAAGACATCATGACCTGTTTTTTATTGAATATCATATGACAAACTATGGCCGAAATTTTCCTACAAATAGATTATGTAGAATTATTGCTAATGATATTACAAATGAAATAGATTTTTTTCAACTTAAATTTAAGCAGATTCAGATCGCACATTCAGCATAGGATTCTTTAGGTATTTATATTCATTGTGTACTTTTTCAAAATGGTTAATCTGTTAATAAACCTTTACCGTTTACCAAATATATACCAGGTTTGATAATTACTCGTACCTGTTATTTTTAAAACTAACTGAGAAAGACTATTTCAGGAGAAGGGGAAAGGAATAAGAAGTAGTGAGGGGCATTATAGCGATTTTTGAGTAACTAGTGAAAGAGTTAGAATGATTCAATAATCACTGTCATTTTTAATGGTGGTTATTCACCACATTGATTTGGATTTTTAAAGTTTTACAAAGAGAATTTTACACGAATATTATATATATCGTGTGTCGGGCCGTGTGTAGACAGATTACTTATCGGAATTTCAGATATCTAGATTTTAATAAAATTATAATTTTTTCCCGCTTTCAGACCTTATTGACTGACATTTTCGTTTGGGGTAGCTGTAGATACGCTATTATGGTATTATTCTTTTCTAAATTTTGTGGATTTTATTCAGGTTTTATAATGAGAAATATGGCAAAATTATATTTTTTTACTAAAAATTATTCTCGAAATTATTTAAAGTAGTTTTTATTTAACAAATTAAAAAAAAATGGTTTTCCTACATTTTGTAGATTTATTCACATTTTTGTAATGTTACATTTGACGCGTCAAGTTGCAAAAGTCGCCTTATCCCAAAAACTTGTTTTCAAGATAATCATCCCAAACTGTTTTAGCGAAAGTTACAAGCACTATTCAAAAAATGGTTCATCCATTGGCCAGAACCATTTCGTTTTGCACATTTTCAGTCTAGAAATGATAATTATTACTCTGATTTTCAGAAAAAAAAACAAAAAAGTATTTTGGATAAAGCGGGTTTTCCTGCAGTGAGATGGAATATTGTGGTTTTTGCATCCAAACTCAGGTTAGTTTGGGTTATTTTAATAAAAATACATAGGTAATAATTAACAGCACTGCTTTAATTAAAAACAAAACATACTAATTTACAAAATCTGATATTATTTATTAAAAATGATAATATTAACATAAACGCATGTTCTGTAATAAAATAATAGGATAAGGCGGATTTTGCCGCAGTGTCAAATTTTTGTACTAAGTTTATATAGGTTTAAGAGGGTTTTGCTGCAGTTTGAAGCTTTGCTTATGAAGATTTTAATGTGTGCTATCGTTATATCGCCATAGCACATTTTTATTAAAAATTGAATAAGGTGGGCTTTGCAACTTGATGCCGCATTTAAACTTAACATAAAACTAGTCAATAAACAGAAAAATTCAAAATAACTCATGTGTAATACAAGTTGGAGCAGAGTAATACCTTATTTTGCGTTATACACAAGTCACTTTCAAATGCAGGAGTCTGCAGGAGGAAAAATCTTAATGGGAAAACTGAACAACATTTCTGCAACATTTAATAAAAGAGGGTTCTTACTTTTTACGCAATGTTTGTTTTTAAGTTTCCAGTATTATTGATATAACCGCACAGGTAAAATAAATTCGATGTTCCAGGAAATAAAATCAGATAGAGCGCCACGCCGGCGCCGCCCTGTCGATCACAAGCCGAATAATTATTTTTTTTTGTTTCCATGGTCTGCTTATTCATTACTTTAATTTCTATTAAAATATAATTAAGTGTTTGCATAGACCAGGCATAGCATTAAAGCACTAAACTAAAACAGAGTTTTATCCACAATACCGAAACAGTCTGTTTCGGTATTGTGTTTGTGTTTCGGTATTGTGGATAAAACTCTGTTTTAGTGCGTGTTGCCGAAGGTTCCAAACCCCAACGTAGTAAAGCACTAAATAAAATACCCTATTAAACATTAAACCTCCCATTATAAGTATTAAGGGTATACAATTCAGAGAAGTGAAAATATGCAGTAGCAGAGGCAGCGATAAGATACAACCAGACCAGAACATATTGCTAGTTATTTAATATTTTAATTTCAGCTTAAATTGATAGCGTAGGTGATTTCGCGGTCACTGTGATATGAGCCTACTCTAGGTATTTATTTGTTGTCTTATAGTACACATTATCTGAGACGCTGATTACCGCTTTTTTTAATCACTGAATAGCTGTTTAAGAGCGATTCCGATCACCGTTACTGATAGTGATTTAATTTTCGCGGTGATTATATACAGCCTTAGACTACATAGCAGAGGGTATAGCTATTGATATATCGCCCATCACTAATAAGATGATGTGTTGGTCTAAGGCACAGTTTTTATGATTTGATCATCTCAGTCTTAAATATTCTATATATATATATATATATATTTTTATGAGGAGCTTTTTACTAGTGGGGTTACATTAAACTAAAGTATACCTATTGGTTGAGATAAATGTTAATTTGGGTGTAGTTTGCAACTAAGTTTATAATAATTTTTTTATTACGCATGCATCATAATCAACGATTATCGCACGCTGCAGCGTGCTTAAAATGATGTTTATGATGCGCCTACTTTTTTAAAGGTTGCTACAGAAACATTTCATCATGTCAAATGTGACAGATTAATATATTCGTCAATATATCCCTTAAGTTTAACATTTAAAACATTTTTGACATTATGATGCATTCGTAATAAAAAATAGCGTATGATATACGTGTATAAGAAGCCTTTAAAGCCCTTGCGACTTACAAAACACTCCGCTGCGCGTCGTGTTTTGAAATATGTCGCGCGTGCTTTAAAGGCGCTCTTATACACTTACATCATAATATACTATTAAATATTTATCATATCACTTAGAAAGCATTGCATATAGGTATGTAACTTAGCTTTCAAGCTTCAAGGTAACCTAAAATTAGAAAAAGTGAAGTTACATACATTTCAATTCAGCAACCTTTTAAAATAATTTATTTATTTGATAACACATGTAATAGACTCCGATACCTACATTAAAGTTTAAGTCTAAATAATAATTCGTGTTTTGGAATTTCAGCCATATCATTTAGTTTTAGTATGAGTCTTAATACCTAAGATACTGTGTTCTCTTATTCACAATGAATCAACTGATATATTATTGGAGAAAAAGCTTAAATTGATGGTGTAGGTAGGTTTGCCTGAACTGTCAGAACACCTTACAAGATCTAGTAAATGTAGGCAATGATGTTACTTATTCACAACCCATTATAATTTTATAATCAGACACAATCAACTAGTACCGAAACTACTTCCCAAATAAAACTGCTGAAATAAAAGGAAAGTTAGGCCTGATACTAAAAGTATAGTATCTACTTTCAGGCGTCACTAATGACTAGTAGTAGCAAAGGAAAAGTCTATTTCAAAGGGTGAAATTTGTTTTTTGAAAATGCTACAACTAAAAATTAATATGGTCACTGACATCAACATTATCAATGAAAATTAAATCTATGCAAAGGATCTTATAAAAGCTAATTATGGCCTTTTTAAACTTGGATACTCATTTGAGTTATATAACATAGGAAAATTATAGCATATTTAGGAGGGAAGTTTTGTACAATTACAGAGAAGTGTGGGTTGGTATATTATGGGAAAGTATGATGAAATAAATTTGAAATGTGCTGATTCCCTGCTTGTTTTTTGGACTACAGGATACTTGATACTTTGCTTATTATAATTAGTCATATATTTAATAGATTCACACTACGCACATGTCTTTGGTCTTAGACTATTCCGAGAACCAATCCACAGATATATTTGGGAATTAATCTTTGGCATTTGCATTTTTTTTTAGTTAAAGCTACTATGCCATTGTTCACAGTCATCTTGTCCCGAATCATTATGGGTGAAAAGCAAACATTCAAAGTATATATTAGTTTAATTCCAATAATTGCTGGGGTTGCAATAGCAAGTCTGACTGAAATTAGTTTTGATATGATTGGACTAGTTAGTGCACTAGTCTCAACAGCAGGATTTTCACTGCAGCATATTTTTTCTAAGAAGGTAAGCATTTTAAAATTAAGCGTTTTCTGAGGCCTTCCCCTATATGTTAAACATTCAATGATATTTATAGTTTTTATGGTGCTAATTTAATTTAATAATAATAAAGCTAATTATCTCTGTGGAAATATACAATGTTTCAATCCAGAAGAGGAATAGTCAGTTTAAGATTTTCATATTGTGTAAATATTAAATATTTAGTGGGTAATGTGAATCACTAGCAATCAATTAGTATCATTGGTTTCTCTATATTATTCTCATTATTGGCAGATTTTCAGCTAGATCTTATTTTTCTCTTTATATGTGTAAGTCACTGTAACACTGAGGATGAGGAGTACAATATATGCCCTACGTTGCCTTGCTGGTTGCTTCTCTGATAGTGCCCTGAGAACTGCATATTTTGGACTGGATCACCCTGTGACAATGTATGCCATTTTGGTGTGGGGCAATGCTCCCCAAGTAAAGAGGTTGTTTGCACTGCAAAGAAGGGCGGTCAGAGTTTTTGCCAGATTGGGTTACAGGAATGACCGTAGACATGTATTTACAACTACGGGTATACTCACCTTACCATCTGTTATATATCCTGAAAAACCTACTGTGAGTACAGAGGAATAAGAGCCAGTATCAGGTGCATGGAGATGTCCATAACTATGAAACTAGAAGCGGAACAAATTGGTTCCAATACTCCAGAGGCTGACAAGATGTCAGGGAGGCCCTGGGCGTCTGGCTGTTAAACTATACAATAAACTACCAACCAATTATACTGAATTACCTTTAATACATTTTGAAACTAAAATAAAACAATTTCTAATAAGAGATGCATTTTATTCGACTGAAGAATGTTTTAATTACATCTTTTAGGACTGATATATTTTTAGTATTTATCTTAATTTTTATAATTTTCAATATGATTGTGTACAAAATATTATATATTGTAATATCTGTCTAGTTTAGTGTCTATTTTGGTTTTAGTGTTTATTTTGTGACAATTTTACCTTAACAATAATCTTTTCTGTTGAGTTGTGTAAATACTATTGTGTATAATAACAACAATAAATGAATTTCAATTTGAAGTATAGATTATAAACTTTTTCTCAAAAATGTGCCTAGCATAAACAGACTTTTGTTAATTAGATAATAGTATATTATGCAACAAGCATTTAATGATTGCTATAAGATACAAGCATGAGAGTTTACTATACGAGTCGTAGGCGAGTGTCGTAATGAATGCGAGGGTCTTAAGAGCCATTACAGTTGCATACACTATTTTTTCTACAACCAGTCATAATAATGAAGATAATATTTAATTTTTAAAATTTACTAAGTAAATTGTCTATGAACTGTCAAAATTGATCTGTCATGATCATGCCTGTCTTTGATATTGACCAAACATCACTGTGAGGTTGAATTTTGATTGGTTATAACCCAGTTTAATCATGAAGTATCAGTATCGTAATGAGCTTCATTATGATACTGGTAGCAAATATCAAATAGAAGTTGAAAAACATTGGATCATCTTATTTAGTCCAAGCTATCTTTTCTTTATATTCCACATAATATTATACAATTTGTTAAGGAGCTATAATTTAAAATATACAGATGAGCAGTCGAAATGATCCAAAGAAAACTTAGATAAAATTTAAAGATGAGTTTGAAAAAAAATGTATGATTATGATTTAACTTTAATTTGACGGCACATGCTACACATAAACATAGTGTACTATGTTTATGTGTAAAAATCTATCGGTTGTTTTGGTATTAAGATAAGGGTTAAGAAAACAAGTAATGTTTTTTTGCAGTAATGTATATCTGTTGAACAATTAGAGCCCATTTTTCAACAACTGCTTTAGCGAGTTCATTTAAAGAGTTTGGTCTCACAACTCGTTTTTTCAGTTGCTGTCCTAAAGCCTCTCATATATTTTCATTGAGATACAAATCAGGTGAGCGTGATGGCTAAATCATTCTTCCATCATCTTTCTTTACCATATTTGTACTGTGAGATCTTGCAATATCATCCATGTCAGTGAATTCAGGCCCTCTGCCTTGAAAATGTGACAGTTGGTCGCAAAGTACCATTTAGATATCGTTCAGCTTTAACTGTCTCATTCACAACCACAAACACTCCTGATATTCCCTTTCTATAGATTCCATCCCAAACAACAATAGATCCCCCTTCATATGGCTCCTGCTTTACCATACGACGTTTTAAATACTAACCTAAATTAACCCTTATTTCTCCATTAGACTCGTCCGTAAATATCACATTACCTCATTCGTCATTTCAGCCGAAATGGTCATTACCAAATTTTCTCATTGCTTTTCTATGTTGCCTCTCCCAAGACATATGTTATGCCGGTCTTCTTGATTTTAGATTTGAATCGAGCAACATTCTTCTAATTGATTTGTCAGACACTGAATTTGTTGCCACTTCTGGAGCCGTTATTGTTCTTCATATTCTTCCTTCACGAGCTGTTCTTGCTGTTGTTGGCCCTCCACCATGTGTATAAGCCTCCGCTTGCCATATTATAGCAAGGACAACACTAAACCTTATAACAAAGAATATTATATGCTAGTAGAATATTCTTTGCTTATAACCACGTCTCCTTGCTTTTGACCCGCTTCTATCATATGCGAACATAATTTTCGCAAAAACCTACTATATCTATTGTTTCCACAATAGGCTTGTACTGTAAAAAAATAACGTAGATGATTAATGACAACTGGTTGCAGATGTGGCTATAATTGTTGAACAAGTTGAAATGAAAATTAAAAAAAAAAAACTGAATTAAAGCTGATGAAGGACGAGGCTCCAACACAAGCATCTTACAATGTTCCTAAATTCATAGTGACAGTTCAAAAGAAATCTCAAACTCTCCCAAAAACATTACTTCATGTTTTACCCCTCTATGTTATGTTAGTCCAAAAGCAAGCTTCTGGCTTTTAAACATAAGCATAGTGTAGTCAAGGTACCATAAACAAGTTAAAATCATAATAATACATTTTTTCGTAGTTATTACTGCTCCAGAGAATGAATTTGGTCATCCAGCGTTTACTACAGAATACCCATGATTAAAGTGAACCTGGTTGAGATATTGAACCAGCTAGAAAGAGTTTTTTTTTTAAATAATTGTTTTTAATTTGCTGTTTCTTTTATTTGACAGTTTTTGGCTCGAAAGCTTTTATGTTACATTTCTATCTCTCACAGAAGATTCAAAATGCGATAAGCTGCCTCCTTAGTTAGTACTTGTCTGCGCTTTAATAGTAGTTTTTTTAGGTGTTGAAAGATACTAAAGTTCATCATTTGAGGCTGTTGCATATTTTGGGAAGACTTGCTTTATTCATGTTCCTACCTGTATGGATATATGCAGACTTTTTAAGTTTAATGGAAGACAAGACTATGGTAAGTTCCTGGCCCTTTTGAATATGGTCTAGACTTAAGTTATACGTTTTTGTACGATGCATTGACCAACCATTTCAATAGAAGCACAATGTTGCACCGCATTGGGGTATTTAGATCTTCAATTACTTGAATAATGGTTTTATCTTTTATGTCAAAAAAGGATTTTTTTGTATTTACAAAACCAAATGTTCCTATAGACATTTGGAAGCCTCTAGCAGATTTTGATAAACAGTGTTTCCCATTAGTCATCTTTCTATATCAGATAAGGACTTTTTTCTTCAAACGTCAGTAAATCCGTCATTACTCGACTGTGTAGGCGGCCGTGAAGTTTCGTTTTTCCTCCGCCGGAGCTTTACTTTTCACTTTTCCGCCGGCGGAGGTAAAAGTGTTGTCATAGCAACATAGATACAATACAAACAGACAACAAAATAAGCGTCAACAACTCAAGATTTATTAAACTACAATTTGTATTTATCACTCAATTTGTGACTGCATTTCTAAAAATCACTAATTTAGGAACAAATTGGTTATTATTTAATCGAACTTACTCAATAACTGCTTATCAATACGGAATTAAGACGCAATCGAAAACGCAATCTTAAAAAAATAATTATTGTTGACAGTGTCCACTGACAGCTTTATGTTACATTCACCGACACCGCTCTAAGCAAGGCCACCGACGACCGTGGTCTAAGCCGCCTTGCGAACCCATTTATCTTTAATAATAATTAGATATTATTACTATTAAAAAGAGATGTTTTTGCATTAATTTGTCGACATTTGAAGAAAAAACAGCATATTTTATTTGGAGGAAAAGTTACTTTTCATGGCTTGCTCTCTATTACCACACGAGCGCGCCATGAAAAGTATCACTTTTCCTCCATATAAAATAATATACTATTCTTTACCTGTATTATTTACACTAAATAAATCTGCCAGCTACTTTGTCCCTAGTCCTACTGTTGCATGTTTTGAAAGAGTGAAGCCTTATTTTAATTATTAAAGTACTCAGATCATACCTAGTTCTATTTTTAAATAAAAGTAAATATTCTGATATCCAAGTTGAGAATGATGTCCTTTGTGCCACTTTCTGAGATTTTGAATTTTGATTAAATTGCTTCTTTGATTTTAGGCACATCAAGACTATAAAATATTTGCGCTACTGTTCTTGGATGGAGTGCTGAATTGGCTTCAAAACATAATTGCATTTAGTGTACTTCATCTAGTTACTCCACTTACATATGCTGTTGCCAACTGTAGCAAGCGAATATTTGTTATCGGATTGTCGTTATTTATTTTGGGAAATCCAGTAACTTCCATGAATATTATAGGAATGTTAATGGCCATATTTGGGGTGCTTTATTATAATAAGGTAAGCAAAACGTAATCTTTGCCTGTTGGCGGCTAGATTGTCGATATGTGCGTATATAACAATAATATTGAAGTTTATGATTTCATTATTATATTCTGTCTTCTGGATCTCCATTTGATATTGTAACCAGTGAGGTTGGGTACATGTTACATTCATATCCTTCTTGTTGTAAATGTAAGCAGACCATACTTCGTCACTCAATAGATGTGATGTGTGGGTTAGTTCATTTAAAAGACGTTTCTATGACAAATCCATTGTGCATTAAGGATAATTGATGGTCTACCAGAATTGGTTTAAATTTCTAATCCTGTAACTTTTGTCAAAGAGTATATGAAATATTAATTATATCTGATTGCATCAAAAAAAGTATGAACGTTTATTTATTATTCTAGGCCAAATATGATCAAAAACAAGAGCATCAGATGGAGACACTCTTGCCATATTCTCAGAAGAACTGGCAGCAAGATAAAGTTACGTACGCATTGGCTCAAAATGGCAAGAAATACACAAATGGATATGGCAATGGAAATATTGATGGTGATTTGAATGGAATTAATAATAATTTTAGTTATAATTCACGGACTATACGGTCAAAAGGAAATTTGTTATTTTCGTAGGAAGTGTTTTAGGTATGTAGGACGAAAATTGCCAATTTGTTGATTAATGCTTAAGGTTACTGCGTTAACCCAAAGAAATAGTTTAATTTAGTGCTATCAAGCAGAGCTGAAAAAAAATACTACCTGTGTTTAGCAGTATAACCTCTGGTATTTATAACTGAAAGTAAAGTAGTAAAATTCATGTAGCTTGTGGTTGTAACTTCTAATTCCTTGCGATTAGTAGTATAACATCTGGACTTATAAGTGAAAGTAAAGTAAAATTCATGTAGTTTATGCGCAAGCGCGTCTATACCGACTTAGCGACCATCAAGTGATCACATCAGATGTTTAATTATTGACTTCAAGTGGGTTAAATCGATTTTTTATGCAACGCTTGTTTGCCCCAAGCTTGAAAACCACAAGCTATATGAACTGTTTTTTTTTTGTAACATTTGATTTTAATAATTTTTTATTAAAACTTTGTATTATATTTGTATTATAAGACAAATGTATGTAAAAAGTATACATATTTATTCATTCATCAATACTGTTAGTCAAAGTGACTAACATATTTTATAGAATAACATTTACCCAAAAAACAAGAGATTTACCATACAGTTTATTATTTTGTTAATTACAAAGATTATAATTCAACGAACCTGTAAATTGTAAACTATAACATTATAGCTTCGTATGGTTTCACAATCTGTGACAGTATTTATGTCAGAGTCAGATAATCATGGATTCACTTAGTCATAGTTATCAGGCTTTGTCATCATAGGTTGTGAAATTAGTCTAAACTCACTCTAGACTATTAAAATGAAATTTTATCTATCAAAAGTACTTAAGTTGCGATGTATAGTCAGTGTAATTGCTCAAGGTTAAATAGTCTTATTATTCACAAAGTGTACTTAATCAATAATTTAATTAGTTAGGTAAGTTCATTATTGTGATTTTAAAAACATACATATAGTAGAGTGCCCAACACAGTAAAAGCCTTCTATAAACGATTTTCGTGGGCATCTCGGGGTTACAAGCTGAAATTTTCAAACAATGAATGCTTTATTATATTAATTCAAAATCGGAAGGTAATCAAAATTTAGAACGGGCAAAACGGCAGTATACCTAAAAATCGAGATTATTATATAAACGTGTAGGATATTAATTTATGAGTGTTTTCATATAAAATTCATCTACATTTTTGTACGAATTATATTTTTTATCATTGCTGGAAATATGCAGATTACGTTGGCCCTTACAGCAAAATAAATAAAAAGAATGAAATATCCCTTCGAACCTAGGAAAAATCTGATTGAAATATACTCATTTTTGTATTCACCTCGCATTCTATCCGAAATGAAGGCTCAAATCAAAAATTTCTATTCTTGCAAAAAGTTTGCCTTAAGGATCTAGAATCATAGGTGCAAGAATACTTTTTTCTCAAATGGTAATGGAAAAATAGAATTAAATGTTAAAAAAGTAATTTTCTTCTAGCCGCGACCGTCCGATCTCGCACTGCCCCTGTACTCTCGCATCTCACTTTTCTCCATAGCTCCCTCTCTCTCGCCTATTGTACAATACAATAAGTGCTTTTACACGTTACGGGTTAGAATACTAATAATAATAATAATAGCTATTATTATTTTAATAAAGTCAATGAAGATATTTTCGATTATACTGAAATTTATTTTTCCTATATGCTGGCTGCTAGGGAATAAAGCAGTACAAAAAAATCCTATACTTAATGCAAATGCTATTTTAAAAGGACTAGCTTTTATTCAGAAGAGAAAAACTCAAAATGTAAAAAAAATCTTTATAATAACAAGATCTATTTATCTTCAGTGTCTGTATCTTCTTCAGGAATAGACACAATGACTTCAATAATTTGTTTGCATGATCCTAGGCAACCTATTTAATTTCTTTATTCTACGAGTGTGTGAAAAGTGGCATTTTCCCCACCCAATTCGGTTCGAAAAATGTCATTTTAACGCACTAGTGTGAAAAATGTTATACTTTTCGCACTAGTATGAAAAATAATTTACTTTTCGCAGTAGTGTGAAAAGTAATTCTGAAAAGATATACATATTTCGAAAAGTCTTTTTTGGGTAATTAAAAAATGACAAAAACTGAATATAAATAATTTTATTAGAACTTTACAAGCACAATAATATGACATATTATGATATATAAGATATCATGGCTTAAAAAAGTTTACCACGCAATTTCTACAATTAGTGAAATTAATCTGCGACGGAAATTGTTGGTAGGACACTGAACTTCCGATCGAAGTATTCATAGTCAAAACATCTTCATTAGGCTGTGTACAGGTAACCTCTTTTTCTCCTAGTATCTTCAAGGCTGTTTTTCGTTTATTCTCCACGGAGTTTTCCACATATCCCTCGACTTCTAACCCCCATGACGTTTGAGAGTCAAAATATGACAATATTGATGCGGAAAAGTTTTCTGAAAAGGACTTGCTTAACACAGTAAATAAAGAATTTATTAATGCATGTCCAGATGTCGGGGGGCCTACCACAGACTACTCAAGGATTAAAGTAAACAACAACTCTATCTTCCTGGCAGAATCCACAGCTCAAGAGGTGTGTGAATGCATTAAGGGACTTAAAAACAAAATATCTGGGGGGATGATGAGATACCAGTTACTCTCTTAAAGAGAGGGTATTTTTCCGGACACACTTAAAATTGCACATGTCAAATCTATTTAAAAAAAAGGGGAATAGAGAAGACTTGAAAAAGTACAGACCAGTGTCACTCTTATCAAACATTAGTAAGGTTTTTGAAAAACTAATGTATGAAAGAATTTTGGGTTTTCTGGATGGGAGTGCTGTGCTCAACAACTGTCAATTTGGATTCAGAAAGGGTTTTTCTACGATAAGGGCTATATATTCGGCACTAGTGGAAATACTAGAGTCTATGAATGAAAATAAGCAAACTATTGCAGTATGTCTGGATGTTTCAAAGGCCTTCGACAGTGTGGATCACACCATTCTTGTTCCGAAGCTTGATATGTATGGAATTAGGGGTGTGGCTAAAAATCTTATGACATCTTACTTAACGAACAGAAGACAGTGTGTTATTGAAGATAATCAAATTGGTACAAAGATAAAATGGAATGTGGTGCATGTAAGGAAGGGTGTGCCTCAGGGCTCAATCCTGGGCTCGCTGTTATATATACTGTATACAAATAAGCTTCCGTCACTGATTGAGGACCATATAGTTCTGTATGCAGATGATACCTTCATCATTATGAGCAACCAGGTGGGATTAGATATGGGGCGGCATCTCGAGGGTTCGCTTGGCACTCTGCGGGGGTGGTTCTCTGACAACAACATTGATGAATATAGAAAAAACTCAAATCATGCAGTTTTCAGCTAGGGGTAATGAAAATATTACATATAAAATCAATGAAAAAAACTATGAGACAACAAAAACCATTTCATTCTTAGCTATGACAACTGATCAGAGGTTGGACTGGAGAGCGCATGTCGGGGGTCTGTCGGGGGAACTCTCGAGGTATTGCTACGCACTTAGAGTCCTTGTGAGTGAGGTGAATGTGGAGGCCGCTTTATTTGTATATCATGCACACATCTGTCTAGGATAAAGTATGGGATTATTTTTTGTGGAAATTCTGTTGAAGCTGACAGGGTGCTAATTCTGCAGAAGAGATGCCTAAGGACTATGTTCGGAGTAAAAAATAGAGGCAGTTGCAGACCTGTGTTTAAAGAAAGAAAACTTCTTACAGTTACAAACTTATTTATTTTGGAAGCAATAAAGTTTATGTTACAGAATGGAGGGAGCACTTTTCGAATCAAATGCCAAAACACATGATTATAACACTAGTACAAAAAGTGATTTCTTACTAGACAAAACAAGATACACATTTGTACAGAGAAATGTTCATTTTAGTCTACTACAAATCTGGAATAAAATCCCAGATAAAATAAGGTCTCTTTCGGAGAAAGAATCTTTGAATGCTCTAAAAGGTATATTGGTTGAAAATCCGTTCTATAATGTAGGAGAATTTTTATAGTACTCATTTTGATTGTAATGTTGATTTTAAGTTGTGATAATGTCAATGACTGTGATAATGTTTTAACTATGTATTGTAATTTTTGTACTTGTCATGTTGGTGATATAACATGTACTAGTATTGTTGTATTATTATTATTATTGTAACAAATATTTAAAATTCTGACACGTTCTTTACCTCTCTGAGGTCTATGTAATTTATTTTACGACGAAACAAATAAATCTGTTCTATTCTATTCTATTCTATCTGCTCCTGAGTCTGCTAAGAGCGAAGCAGATGATCACCGAAAGCAATGTCCTATATGGCTAGACGGGTCAGGCAATCCAACGAAAGTAGCTATTTTTTTCGGCATAGCTCCAAAAGTATTTATGCCTATGGGCAGTTTTATTGGCACGCCTTTTCTATATTGTAAAAAGAATCGATTTTTGGTAATGCCTCCAGGACGCAGACGCTCATACTTTCGAACAATCTCCACTAAATTAATTTCTTCAATTGAACCACCACTAATAACAAATTCTCGACAGGTTTTCGTTTCAGTATCAGGTATTTTAATTAAGTAAATGTCACCTTTGTCTGTGACGTCTTCAATAGAAATCCGACACAGCTCGTCTCTCCTACACCCTCCTGCGATTCCCATGATTAGTGTGACTTTCATGAGCAAATAAAAATCGTCATCGTTGGCCTTTGTTAAAAAATGTTTGACATTTTCTTTAGCAAAAATTTTAGATTTCTTCGCCTTATAACCTTCCGAGTTTCTTTTCAAAAAACATATTAAATTATTGTACCTGCTTATATCAATGTTTTTCTCTTTCCATAGCATTGTCTTTAACATGGAATAATGACTCCAAAAGGATGACTTTTGTTGTGTGGACTCCTGCTGGAAATACGGTAATAAGACAGTCTCTGGGAGATTCTCTATTTTATTTCCACTACACCACTTTTCGAAACGTTTATATGCATTGTAGAAGCGAATTCATGGCTATTCTCGCAGATTCTTCTACGTCTGATGAGCATTATAAGATCCTTTACACAAATAGTGCACTATATAAAAATCGGCCTTTCCTATTGGTCGATCCGCATGGCCCTCCGCTCGCTTCGCTCGCTACGGGGGCTCAAGAAAAGGAAACTAACCAGGTGCTAACCCAAACTAACCCAAGACATACCCAAAATCATGAAAAAAAACTGTTTAGAAACATAATCTTAAAAAAATAAAATAAAAAATAACAACGGGGTTCGAACCTCGGCCGTCCAGGTGAGACCCAGCTATATAAACCGCTACACCACGAGACCTCTTGACAGAAACCGATTTCATCACGTAGACATATCGTAATCCGAGATGGATCGACCAATAGGAAAGGTCGATTTTTACATAGTGCACTATTTGTGTAAAGGATCTTTAAATGCGTCTGATAAAGCTAAATCACTATTTTCTATGTCTGAAGAGTCTATTCTCTCCATTAGGTTTTTGGAAATAACTTTTTGAGGCAGAATTTTTCGAATTACGGTTTGTCAACTTTACTGACATAAAAAAAGAATTTGAAATAAATAACATAGGATCACCATGATGATCTAACTGTTATGCTAATCAAAACGACAAATTCAAGTAAATATACAGAAGTAATTTTAAAAAAGCCAATGTTCATTATGCTCGTAGAAAAAAATCTTGTAAGACATACGGGTGAAAAGCACGTTTAAGACACTCGTATGAATTGCGAAACTCGCTTCGCTCGTTCCGCAAATTTTCATAGTCATGCCTTAAACGAGTACTTTTCACACTTATATCATAAATAACTATTAAAAGCTATTAGTATAAGCTTTAAAGCTTGTACACGTTGCTTCCATGCAATCTAATAAAAAATTATTTGATTAAGTTTTATTATGTACGTATTTAATCAAATAATAATTTACATTTTTTACATCCACATGCAATAAATACTTTTCGTCCACAACAGTGGAATTTATTTATCCACTCTGTTTTTAATAAAAAAAACACGAAATTAGAACACTCTCATAAAACGAATTTCAAGTTCGTAACTGTAGTGAGGGATTTACCAATATTTTCGATAAGAAAACAAATTGCGAACTAATTGACAACAAATTACTATCCTCTATAGTCCCGAAGAAGCTGATAATGACACTGATGATGTACTTGTACTTTTGGTACATTTTAAAAATATATATTTCTAAAGAATTTGAGTAAAATGTAGAAGAGGAAGTTCGGTGCGATATGTGGCCGTTCATGATATCAACCTAAAGGAAAAACTTGCAAAAAAAATTACCTTTTTTCATGCTATAACGGGTTGTCATACAACCAGCCAGTTTTCAGGATTAGGAAAAATGAAATGAAAAATTTATCTAAATTATTTCGATTATATAAACGGTATTGGGGTCCAGGAATTTCAATAACATAAAATTATTTTCAACAAATTCAAACATTTCGTCTATTAATATTTTAAGGACACTATTGGTTTCTTCATCGCTAATTGAAAAATCTAGCCCCTACAAAAATATTTTAAAATTTCACAATCTGAGAGCACATTATCAAATTAAGTTCTTTAGAACCAAATCCCCTATTACCAGAGGTGACAGAATGCGGATGGAAATTTGAGGAGACAGGTGATATTCAAGTATTATCCCTAATTTTAACAACACTTCCAGCATTTCCTTCAAATGCAAAAGTGTTTATTGCATGTGGATTTAAAAAAGGTAAATTATTATTAGATTAAATAGGTACATAATAAAACTTAATCAAATAATTTTTTATTAGATTGTATGGAACCAAAGCTTGTACAAGCTTTAAAGCTTGTGCACGTAGAAGAAATTAAATAGGTTGCATAGGATCATGCAAAAAATACTGGAATGCAATATTGAAGTCATTGTGTCTATTCCTGAAGAAGATACAGACACTGAAGATAAATAGATTTTGTTATTATAAATATTTTTTTACATTTTGAGTTTTTCTATTCTGAATATAGCAGTTGCATTAAGTATATGATTTTTTTTCTACTGCTTTATTATCTAGTATGGGAAAAATATATTTCAGTATAATCGAAAATGTCTTCATTGACTTTATCCAAATAATAATAGCTATTATTATTATTAGTATTCTAACCCGTAATGTGTAAAAGCACTTATTGTTTTGTACAATACGGAGAAAAGTGAGATGCGAGAGTACTGGAGCAGCGCCTGATCTGACGGCCGCGGCTAGAAGAAAGTTACATTTTTTACATTTAATCCTATTTTTCCATTACCATTTGAGAAAAAAATGTATTCCTGCCCCTATGTATTCTAGATACTTAAGGCAAACTTTTTGCATGAATAAAAATTTTTGATTTGAGCCTTCATTTCGGAGAGAATGCGAGGTGAATACAAAAATTAATATATTTCAATCAGATTTTGCCCAGGTTCGAAGGGAGATATGTCAATATTTTGATTTATTTTGCCATAAGGGCCAATGTAATATGCATATTTCAAGCAATCATAAAAAATATAGTTCGTACAAAAATGTAGATGAACTGAAACAGAGGCGCCTATTGCGACCTGACCGGCGAAGTCAAACGGTTTGACTACTAGACTAGTACCGGTCGAGAGCCGGGTGTGCTGCTATCGTCGCGAGAAGCCGTCTACCTATGATGACACGTGCATTTCTTGCATTTGTTTGACCCTGCGGCTCGTGCCGTCCACGCAAGTCATCACGTAAGAGTCTATGTCTAATGACTCTAATATAATGGCATCTTGACCGTAAACAGCTATAACTTCGACCCAGTATAATCAAATTGTACAAAATGCTAAAGTCAGCTTTTACAAGGGAAATGTATGATAGTACATATTATCATTTCGTTTCATATGTATACGAATGCATTAGAGATAAAAAACGTTTACATTTATTTGTAATCCCATTTTTCCAAAAACGATATATTGCAAAATATTAGTCCATCTGATATTGGTAAGACCTTGGTTCTTTGAGATTATTAGAATACTTACTGTCACATTTTTGGAACGTATGGTAATTTAAAAGGCAGTTTAATTTGATTCAGTTGAAATGGGGCCTAAATTGAAGTATTGATTCACATTTATTTTATTCTTACTGGCTATATTTTGCAAAATACCTCAAAATTGTTTGATACCTACTCAATATCCTGCCTCAGTAATAAGTGACTACGTAAATTACATTTTTTGGTGTATATTATTTGATAGGAAATTTACTTTAAAAATCTTACAGATTGCATAACTTTCCAGGATTATTATTATATTAGCCAGATTTTTGTTTCTACATTCTGGGATAAATGATCAAAAATACGGGATTTTGTTGATTTACCCGGGACAAATGAAACATGTAAAATTTAATAAAGTTGACCGTAGAACTACAAATTATATTGTATACATATTACATTTAACAAAAACAAAATTAATGTATTGATTTTGTAATTTTTGGGTAATTTTTTCAGTTGGCGTGTTGTGATTTTGTTGTTTAATCCCCAGAAACACACCAATTGAGAGTTCTTACGTAATTTTTAGACTTTTTTTTATTGGCTGAAACCTAATAGCAATCAGATGTCGTCCGGGACAGTGGAGCGATAGAGGTGCTGGGTAGGGTAAAAAAGTGTATAAAAATGGAATATTTTCGGTTTGCAAAGACGAATTTTGCTAAAATATGTGTTATTTTTATATAATATTCCAGTGAGGTAACAAAGTTTAGGAAAAAAGGCTCCACTGTCCTGTGGCAGCAGTGCGTTCAGAAACAGATGTTAATGCGAAGGTACGGTACGGGTAAGGTAATCATAATTACGTCATCGGAGAGATGTGCCGGTAAACCATGGTATTTATAATATGAACGCCTTTCAATATTTTTCATACTAACCATAATTTCTTTTTAAATAAATTTGGACACCTTCCATTACGGGATTGCCTTTTTCATCTGGGAGACAGGTAACCTCATTCACATTAATATCCATTTTTTGGGGAAAAGTTCATAAATACAAAGAAAGCACATAAAAGTTGAAGCCCAAACACCAAAAGTTATAATTTTCATCTGTTTCTCAAAGTTTAATGACAAGACAAACTTCACTTCTTCGCCAACGCGCATTCCGCATATCTCAGGCACTTTAGGAGCACCTTGGGCTATTCCCATTATCATTTCTGAACAGAAATAAATGACGTCATTAGTTTTACCCGTTCGGTTTTTGAACGAATTTGGGGAGACCCAAGTATTACCTCTCCCTCGGGATATGCATTTCTGAACACGCTCCAGTTGGTTAATTTTGTATCTGTCTACTAATATTTCACTTCGTGCATGGCCCTTCACTCACTTAGCTCGCTCCGGGGACGCAACCAACAAAAAAAAAACACCCAAATTAATCCAAGGCATGCCCAAAATGAAAAAAAAAATTGATTTAAAAAAAATCGGAGTATCCACCACATTTGACCCAAAAAAAGCCTCCAAACTTCAAGTTTTGACCCAAAATTCCAGCACCACTTCACAAAAGCACTAGAAATATAGGTAATACACACCCGAAAATCAACTAACCTTTTTTTAATTTTGGGCAAGCCTTGGGTTAGATTTGATCAGTTGTGCCCCCGGAACGAGCGGAGGGTCATGTGCGAAGTGAAATACCTAATAATAGAATGATACAAAATTACTCAGCCGGAACGGGACAGTGGAGCCCTTTTTCCCTAACCTTGTTAGACCACCGGAATATTTATCAAAATAACCCATATTTTTCACAAAATTCGTCTTTGCCAATTGAATATTATGTATTTTTATACACTTTTTTTACTCCAATCAGCACAGGCAAGACAGGTGATTACTATTAGGTTTCCGCAAATAAAAAACGTCTAAAAATGACGTAAAAACACTCAATTTATGTGTTTGTGAGGAAAACCGACAAAACCGGTCTGACTGGTCAATTACCCATTTTTGTATTACAGTGCTGAAATACGGGACGTCAGCTGCCCCGGCGGGACAATTAAATATGTAGCAAAAATACGGGACGTCTGGCAATCCTAATTAGAACTCACTTTTTATATGGGTAGTATCCATTCAGTATGTATGGACCTTATTATTAAGATTGTGATGTCCTTAAACATTATGATATACTTATGTTATGTACCTCCCTTAAAATTAGTTTGAATTGGACCTTTTATTGAATTTTATTTTAGGCTTATAATTCATAGCAACATTTTTATTTTTTGTTTACAATTTGCCACAACAATATAATAAGACATATCTACAGGTGTATTATTATTAACTCGGATTCAGTATGTAATGGTGTCTGAATAAAAAAATCGAATATGTTTTCTTGATGATACGATTTAAAGCTTTAGGATATTTATTAAATGATTTATTTTTTATGTAGATAAATATCGCAAGTTTAATTATATAATTTGCTATTTGAACATAACTAAGCTGACTGACACTTTTTACAATATCCACCACATCGGAATTAGACATAATATTTAGTGGGTAGTTTAATGTAATAACAGTAATTTACAAGTTATTAGTATAGAATAAATAAATAAAATCATTATTTGAAAACACATCCGATGCCTACGCGTGTCTAACAATAAATATTTTAAAATCAGCATTTTTAGCTTAGCGCCTAAAGTTTTCTACATTTAAGGCCGCGAATGAGTTTCCGGGAGCTAGGACCTGGCCTTATTTCAATTAAGATCCCGGTCGGCCGTCGGAACTACTACGGAATATCTTTAATATGAGTAGTAAGAACCAGAAAAACGAATGATGTTGTCACCGCAAACTACCACACTAGTTACTTGGTATCTAGTTCGACTGCTCTAGGGGTTGTGTAGCTTAGAGTTAAAGATGTGGATGGAAACTCGAGAGATAAAAAATAACTGGAAATCAGCATAAATTACAATTCAAAAGGATACTGGGCGCATGTAACCGCCTATATTTAATGTGGGTACGTGGATTTTGGCGCCACTCCTAAATAGCCTGCTGGGCATCTAGTCTTATTCTAGTTTAATAGTAGTAATAAGTTGAAATATTATGAGCATGTGATGTATTTTGAGTGAAAATTGACCAAAGCAAGTGACAGGGTTTCAAGTTTTTCGGCTCACTTCAGAAAAACACGGAAGATGCAGAGACAAATTAACGAGAACACTTCAGTTAGATAATTCATTATACAAATATAATAATTGGCTAGCAAACCCCTGCTTATTTTCCATTATCTTATTTATTATTAAATGTTAAAAAACAAGCTGCAGATTAAGAGCCACTACTTTAAACTCCGATTAGTCACATAAATTAATCAGTGTTTTGAATAACGCACATCTATTAATGTCAGTCTGATATTGACATATTCAGAACACTGATTCATTTTACTGGCGATTAAAGTTCATCTGCAAAGTTTCCGAATCACTTTATTGTATTTCGTGTATAATTGATAAACATATTTTGTCCTCGTTTATGGCATATTTATTAATATTTATATACATGTAAGTAATAATATTGTGTAAAGTTGTAATTGAAATACCAGGTAGATCTTGTAAAAAGTAGTATTATTTTTAAGTAGACTATACAGACATGCTAAAACAGTTATTGTGTATAAACTGTACAGTATTTTATATATAATTAAGTTATTGTAACTAGAATTTTGTATACATATACCGATATTTTGTCTTCCGATGTCTGCATGTGCAGCTAATATGTTTATATCCATTCGCTTGGTGATGTAAATGCAGACACAAATTAATTGCAATTTATCTTTGGTAACGAGAACAGTACCATTTAAGCTTATTAACTGTTTTGCCCAATCCTATAAACTAGTGTTTTTGTTGAGCGAAGCTTTTTATCAGAAACAAAACCTACCTGTTGAATTCAATGACAGAAGAGACCTTTTTTAATTGGCTAGGAAGTTTTTGATAATTTGTGTAAAAGATAGTTGAAGTTTTCTAACGATTAAATTGCAAATAATTGACCAATTAATTGTCATAAAACCTTTATGATTATGTTAGCTGACAGTCTAGTTATTTTGGATATATTTCACACATTTGAAAATAAATGAACATCCTAAAATTTGGTAATTTTTTCCATCGAAGGACGATATATCTAGTCTATAATAGTACACAAATTAACTCCCAGAAAGTGGACGGACACTGAAGATCTTTTAGACCCCCAAAAAAGTTATATTACCTTTTTTTCTTTCGCCTATACCCGCTGCCCTAATCGGTTCAATGATTTCAGAGAAACTGTTATGTTAACCAAACAACTGAGAGATAAAGCTTAGTCATTCATACGTATCCCTAACGATCGACAATGACAACCACATTATTCTAATGGTTTATTCGTATATAAGACGGCTACATAGAATTTTTCAGTGAAAGATACGTGATGTCGACCTAAAATTACGGATTCCTTAACCCTTAAGAGGACTCCGGACACCTTCAAAAAGACTTTTAAACTAGAGGTTTTATTAATGGATTAGGAAAAGAGTTCATTAAATAAAAGTTGCTTTAAATTAATTAAAGAACGTGGGAAAGTATAAATTTTTTGGCAAAAAAATTTTTCTTAAAAAAAATTCGCTTGGTTTTTTTTAAACAATATATGAACTTTCCCACCATCTACGATTAATTTTAAACAAACTTTATTTCAACCGTTTTTCAAAACTCAGAACCACTTTTTTTCTACATAAAAAATAAAGATTTCTGATGTTTTACGGCCAATTAATTGTGCATCTCTCTCGGACGACAAAGCTATCCATCCGCGCGGCTGAGCATCGTGCGCTCGAAATCAGTGGCGACCCGTTGATTTTCGCGATCTATTTCTACCGGCGCGCGGTGCGGCGGTGTTTCCCAGAATTTGTATTTCTGGTTGTTTTATGTTGCGACTGGAGATTTATTTCCGTATTTTATCTATTGTAGATACGCGTAGAGCGGAAGAGCGTTCTGTGTTTTGTATTTTATTTTCGAGTTTGTGTGTTTTATTATCGAGTTATTATAGACTATTTGGATTATTATATTTGTGCTCGATTTTTAATTATTGGGTTAAACATTTTTATAATTATAATGGGAAAATTATCAGGACGTATTAATAAGAAAAACTATAAATATACCTCCCAAAACCGAAAAAACAGAAGATGAGCCCAACTACGGTAAGTTGATTAAATAACATAGGTAATATATAGGTATGTATAAATAATGTACCTAAATAAGTATGCTATGTTTACTGCTTGTAGTATTTTTGGTTGGTAAAGGTATTATTAGGCTTGTTTCAACGTTGAAATTAATTATTTTAAAAATATGGGAATAAACAAAAAGTAAAGGATTATTTGTAGTTTAAACAAGTATATGCAACACTAATTAGCTATGGAGAGGTGGTAATTACGCAACTAAACTTCTCGAAGTTTGACTTGATTTTAAAACCAATCTACTCAAAAAGTTCTTATTCGATTGTGATCATTTCTTTGGGGTTTTTACTTTTCAATAAATCTTTCATGCAATTTAAGGGGATTAAGAATAGCTAAAATACTGGCCGAAAAGAAAACCTGTTTTTCTGCCTCATTTTGGAAAAGCCATGTAGGCTTAAAAATAAGTTTCACCTTTTTTGTTTGTTGTGATATTGTATAGCCCCGTGTTTTAGCTTTCATTTGTTTTTTTATTCATAAATTTAGCTGAATTAGCAAAAAGTTATAGCAATTTTATGATTGTGCTACATTTTTCAAACAAAATTATACCCAAATTTCTCTTCTCAAAGGTTTCAGATGTCCCATTTTTTTGACATGGGTAAAACCTGATACCTACCAAAAGTTCTTGTCCGATTTTGATTTATCTTTATAATGTTCACCACAATATATAGGGTAGGTAGGTAATGAATAATAAGTACCTTTTATAGCATAATTATTGTTGTAAAGCCTAAGTAACAGTTTAAAAAATTTTGTTTAAACCGAGGTATCAATAAAAAAAGCCATTATATTTTTTGAAGCGAAAACTTCTTTAGGCGCGTTTTGCGTTTTTTCCTGAGTATTGAATTCAGTAAAGCCGTCACGCGTCACGCTCGGATATGTATGGCATGTTCCCGTATAGGTAGAGGACTGAAATTTTCAGGGGATGTAGCCGGGATAAAAAGAAGATCCTGGACGAAAACGGGACCCCGGACCCTCCCTCCGATTTGGCCAGGGGAGGTGGTAGAAGGATAAAACTTAAATAATTAATTTCGGGAGAACGGGGAGAGGTACGGGGTCGACATTTTTATGGTAGGTGCGCCCCAAGAGGAGTCCATCTTAGACCATACGGCGGGACCGGGGCTCTAATTTAAGTGGTGCTTTGGGGGAAAAACCGTTTATCGCCCGTATTTCTGCAACGAAGGCTCGGATCGAAATTATGACAAACGATGACCCCGCTTGTTGAAGTTTTCACTCCTATCGTGTGGTCTTAAGCACACATAATTTTTTTTTATCTCTTCACTTTATTTTACTGGTGGTAACTATACCTATGATTACTGTTTATTTGACATTTAAACTCAAACATTTATTTTTTATTTAGAGCCAGAATTATTTATTATTTATCCTGTACATTATAAGGTTAGACAAGAACTTGTGGTATCAGGTTTTGTACTCGGGTCAAAAAATGGGCCACTGAAAACTTTTGAGGAGAGAAATGTATTTTTTTTAAGTAGGTAAGGCAATCTTAAAATTTGTATATAGTTTTTTTGCTAAATCAGCTAAAAAAAAGGAGACGAAACACATTCTTTTCGCCTTATTTTATTTATTTATTTATTGTTTATTTTTAGAGAGAATATCAGTATTAGTTTGTCGAAAATGGTTAGACCTACGAGGGTACTTGTGGGTTAAAGTACCTATCATAACAAATCATCGTTTTATACCTGATATTACTATACAGGGTGTTAAAAATTCGAGTGTATGCATCCAAACCGTAACAGATACGAGGTCGGTTAAATTGAGGTAAAGTTACGTATTTAGTGCTTATCAACTCCATTTTAAAAATTGAAAAATTTAAAGCCGTTCGGGAAATAATCGGGAAAAACCGAAATTTTGAAAAACCAATGACGCATCGCACTTGAAGAAAATATATTATTGGTACATTCCATAAGAAAGAGACAGAGCATAGAATTTGTGCTAGGAAATTAAAAAAAAATCCAAAAATACGTTTTTGGATTTAGGACAGAGATTCTTAAAATTTAAAATAAAAATTCCAACCACATTTAAAAAAATAAAGTTGATGAGGTTGGCGCGGGAACAAAACGTCGGATCTTAAATTTAATAAATAACATTTTTTAGAGGGGAAAAAGTGTAACTTTTATTTCAAAATATTTCTTCAAATAAATCTTCTCCTGATGATGCTAACATGGTTAGCGAAAATCGCGTCGAGTGCAAAAATTCCGTTTCGGTATTGTGGATAAAACTCTGTTTTAGTGCATGTTGCCGAAGGTTCCAAACCCCAACATAGTAAATTAGTTAAAAAAAAATCATGAATATTTTTACCAAGTACAGGGACAACTGGCAATTACTGGCAAGGAAAAATGTTATTTTTGTATTTGGACAAGAAGAAACTTTTTAACAGAAGAGGTAAGATTATTGATTATTCCCAGGTTAAATACCAAATTATTAAAAAATATATACAGTGTATACATAAAGTATGGAACAAATTAATTATTTAATAATCCAACATATTTCGGGTTTCTTTTATATCTTAGGGTTTAAATTTTACCAAGTGTCAAAATAGTCCATTTTCAAATATAAATATTTTGATAATAGTTGAATATAGATATGGGACATTTTCAAATTCAAATTTCAAATTCAACTTCATTTATTCATGTCAATACAGTTATATGCTTATACACGTCAATAGGGTATATAAAGTTTAAAATTAAAAAGTTCATAATACAATTTACAATTTAAAATTCATTGTAAATAAATTCATCTATTAAGTAAAACGCTTTATTTATTAATACATTCCTAACACTGGATTTGTAAGTTTTGTAGTCCATGAATAAGATACAAAATTTTCTGGAAAATCAAAAATGTAATATTATACAGTGTTTCATTAATAAAAACTTCTTAATGAATTACATATAAAATTTGTATGACCAAAATTGCACATTGCATTAAATAATGAATTTATTCCATATTTTATATCTTACTGCATATTTTTTAGATTCTCAGAGACCAGAAATTTAGGGATGACATGTTTCCAAAATTAAAATCATTTTATTTCCAGAGTTTACTGCTAAAACTAATTGATCCTCAACATCCAAGAGGCCTGCCGATAAGAAATCCACATAGAGATTTTTAAATAAAGTAAAATATTTATAAAATTCCTAACAAGATTTTTATTTAAAAAAATAAAAATAGAAATGTTCAAATATCTTCAAGTTGCGCTTTAAAAATTTGATTTCTAGCTAGAAATTTTTGAGATTTTTCAGTTTAAGGTTTTATTTAAATATTCTGATAGTTTGTGCTAACCCGGTAGATATAAAATAATAATGAACTTACCTTTTCCCCTATGACAGGCCTTGTCTCTAGAAGGTTTTGATTCTACTTTTTTTTTAATCAAGATAGTGACTAATATAACATTAAAGTAGGTACCTTACCTACAAATTTAAATAAAATAAATTAAAAGTAAAAAGCATTTTTAAACACTAGCTCTTATTTAAATGTTCTAAAAAGAAGAATATAAACTTTAAATTACATCAAACCCATCGATTTATTACATCATGCATATCATGTTATGTCATAATTGTCATATATTATATGATATAAAAGCTTGGGCCAGATTTACTTGTGTAAATTTATTTTATCAAATCCCTAGTATATACACTTCTCTTTTAGAATTACTTGTGTCAAGATAAATTTACATAAGTATTGTATTTTTCTTTATTTACACAGGTAAATCTCGCGACAAGCTTTTATATCATATAAATTGTATGATGTAATAAATTAATGTATTTGATTTAATTTAAAGTTTATTTTCTTCTATTTAGAGCATTTAAATAAAAGCTTGTCTTAAAAATGTTTTTTATTTTTTATTTCCTAGATTTCGTTAAACATATCTCTTAGTGTTCTTAGTGTTCATTTCATTTAATGCGTCATTCTTGCATGGTCGTTAGCCTGTGACATGACACAATTTAAATTCAAAATTTGGCTCCTCCTGTATACGGCCTACCAGCTAAAATACAATAATTTCACATTGTCTTTGGTCCTATATAGGAATGCAAATTTTCAGCTTGATACGACAATTTAAATTCAAGATTTAGCCTCCTCCTAAATACAGCCCTGTACCAGCTCAAAAACACGATAATTTTACATATTACATCGTCTTCTGTCCTAAATACGTATGCAAATTTGCAGCTTGATACGACAATTTAAATTCAAGATTTGGGCCACTTCTCCTAAATACGGCCCTGTACCGGTTCAAAAAAAATGATAATTTTACATCTTACATTGCGTCAGTCCTAAATACGTATGCAAATTTGAAACTTGATACGACAATTTAAATTTAAGAATTGACCACCTCCTCCTAAATACAGCCCTTTACCAGCTCAAAAACACGACAATTTAACATTTTACATTGTTTTCTGTCCTATACCTATACGTATGCAAATTTGCAGCTTGATACGACAATAAATTCAAGATTTGGTCCCCTCCTAAATACGGCCATGTAACAGCTCAAAACACGATAATTTAACATTGTCTTCCATCCTGTATGTAAATATTCAGCTTAATAAGACAATTTATATTCAAGATTTGCCCCCCTCTTCCTAAATACGGCCCTGTACCATCTTAAAAACACAATGGTTTTGCATTGTAATCCAAACCAAATGTGCATGCAAAATTTCATGGTTGGGGATAGCTGTTTCAAAATTCAGTTGCAAGATTTGACCTAAACCAATACATAAATAAAAGCTTGTAATAAAAGTCGGTATCAACAGAACACTTGATATACTACGCCAATGACTTGAGTTAATCTGTCTCGACTGCGAAATACCGCACGTCGGTCGGCAGCTCGCACCTCGTACGGAAAACATCACGAAATCTGTAAACGCGGGTCGCTCCGGAGTCCTCTTCCGCAAGCTTTGCACTTACGAAAAATGCGCTTTCATAACTATAAAACATCCATGCGAAAAGCATTTTGAATTGTCACCCAGCTTTATCTTTCTAATGATAGCCAAATAAGAAACTACGCAATTATATAGTACAGACTGGTGCAGCGAAAAAATACGCATGGGCCACCATAACGTTTATTTCGAATATTCCGATACCATTCGCCCAATCAAAACGACTAAAATGCGAATGCAATGAGTTTTAATACCTACGTGTGCAGTTTACAAACATTTTTGGTGCGAAAAAATGTCATTTAGGTATAGATGAAGTTTTCCTTCACTATTCCAAAACTCTCGCATCATAAATTTACAAGTAGGGTGCAGAAGTCATAGTATGAGATCGATACATTTTGTACTTCAGTCTGACATCTGATCATTGTTTAGTAAAAAAAACTTCATATAATAATTTCAAACTGTATTAACAGAATTTTTAGTAATATTAAAATGTAAACAGTGATATAAGGTTAACTAAGAGTAAAATAAATATTTTATTATATAACCTTGGAATTATTTATTTAACAAATAATAATCTATAAAGTCTTTGTTATAGTGTTCTGGCTCGATGAAAATGACATTTTTGATACGCAGTGTATATCCTGAAACAAAGAGCACATATCAACTTATTAATTACTGACCTTATATACATGCACATATTATGTACCCTTATATATATGTCTATGTACACATACAGCCATATATACATACATTATATGTTACACACCTACAAATTATATGGATTTTAGATATTCGAGCTATTAGCATGCATAACATACATCAGAGAGTATGTGTATGTGTACAGGGTGGCCCGTTTATTATGGAATGACACCTTATCTCAGAATCTACGGGGTGTACCAAAAAAAGTTTAAGACAAAAGTTGTTTGGATTTCCTTAATCTTTTGAAATATTATATTTTTATTTTTATTTTATACAGGGTGTTCGTATTTTCGTGGACAAGTATCAACTTCCTTACTTTAAATAAAATACCCTGTATATTAAGGCATTTTTGAATTCCTCGGAAAATTCTAGATATATCTTATATATAATAAATTATATACCTAAGTCTAACCGTTTTTCACATATTTTATATATAATATCCTATACCTAAGTCTAACCGTTTTTAAGGGCGACTTTGTATAAAGTTGTCTATTCGAAAAACTTGTAGTTTTTGAAATATTGGCAATTTAACATTTTTCTATTGTAAAAATGCTATACGGCTTTTAAGTTTTGTTATTAGTTGGCCCTGACGGCGAGGCGTGGCGAAAAAAAAGCAATCGAGCACTGCAGAAATGACACTTTCTTGTGGTCTGACAATACACCTATTTATTACCCCAGCCGAGACGATTAAGTTCCTTTCGTCGGGCGAAGCTGTTCTAGCAGATACAATAGTCTTTCTTTTGTATCGTGTATGGGAACCTATAGTGTTAAAACCCCCACCGTGTAGGTAACCTCCTATTTTTAGACCAGCTATCGACGATACGTACGTGGCAGTTTGTGTTAGAAGGTATAATGTACAAGTGGCAAACATTTTGATCTCTTGTATACACTGCACCTGTTTACTTTATAATTTACAAATTATAAATATCGCATTTTAGCATAGACCACCTACTGGCTAGCGTTTTACATTTCTAGACACTAGAGGCTACCTATGCGGTGGGGATTTTAACACTAGGTTACCATACATGATGCAAAAAAGGCTCTTCTCTCTGCTAGAACAGCTGCGCCCGACAAAAGGTTAATAACAGAACTATCGTCCTGGCTGGGGTAATAAGTAGGTGTAGGTATTGCCATACGACAAGAAATAGTGTCATTTCTGTAGTGCTCGATTGTTTTTTTTTCGCCACGCCTCGCCGTCATGGCCATCAAATAATAAAACTTAAAAGCCGTATAGCCTCTTTTTTCAATAGAAAAATGTTAAACTGCCAATATTTCAAAAACTACAAGTTTTTCGAATAGGCAACCTTATACAAAGTCGCCCTTGTTTTTATTGCTAAATAAGATAAAATTATAAAAATAGGGTGTTTTCATTTGAAAAAAAATGACAACGATTTTTTCATTTAATTTTTTTTTTGGTAGTTTTTGATCACCCTGTATTTATTTATTATAAAAGTGCCAACACAGACTACTAAAGAAGATCCCCTTTTACAAGAAAACCAACTGCAATTAACTAATAAAGGCTTTCAAATATAAGCCTTAAAGATGCCATGTTCAGATATTCGAGACATCTTACAGATGTCCTGTTTACACCTTGCGTCGTCTTTAAGACATATTTAGGATACCGAATGGTTTTAAAAATATTTTTCCATAAATTAAAAAGCTCATTTTTAGAAAAATACGTAATTATCTGTTATTATCAATAAACTAAATGTTACATGTTTAATGTGATTTTAAATGGTTCTTCTGCGATCTTCTTAACAATGGTACAACCCTGCAACCTAAGTAAACGTTTCGACTTTCGGCCTCCATTTCGACACTCGTCGAGCTCATAAACGTAACGATACAAACCACAAAGTAATACAAACTATCAGAGATTTATTATATTTTACAAATTCACAAGCCGAAATCAAATTTTATTGAGCATTAACAACAGTGTACGCCGGGCAGCCGTTGCCGGTGACGCTCTAAACTATAAGCAGCTAATTCTAGCGCTGGAACTGGCGCTGCTGTCAATAGTGTCAATTATGGAATATGCCGCCATGTCTTCGAGATGCAGTCGGTTTGTCGCAAGAGCTCTCGTGGCTGAGAGGTCTAGATGGTTGGTTCGCACCCGGAAGGCCCGGTTGCTTTTTTTTATTTTTTTTTTCAAGTTATGTTTCTAAACAGTTTTGTTTCTTGATTTTGGGTATGTCTTGGGTTAGCACCTGGTTAGTTTCCTTTTCTTGAGCCCCATGCGAAAAGTGAAATAATTGGCAACAGTGATGATGGTTCCTGCGCTAGAATTAGCCGCACCTTTAAAACGGGAAACGGCCGCTCCAACCTGCAATACAGAACCAGTGTTGCCACATGAAAAACCTAAAGACTACTGACAGACTACTGATTAATGACAAAATAACAACTTTTACTCGGAAAAAGTGATCAAACTAGTTTAAAAAAGAGGAACCTACTAAAAAAATCAAGCGATTAAATGGAAAAATTATTGCATAATTGAAAACGAAATAAAAAATTACGATTATAAATTCAAATGCGTACGAATAAAAAAAAATTTAAGTATTTGTTATATGGATAATGAAGATTATAAAGCAATTTCTATGAAACAGTTTTTATGATATTTTAATTGCCACATATCACTAATAATTGCAATATTATTACAAACATTACCAAAATACCCAAATTTCGGATAAAATACCTATAAACGGCAACACTGCAGGCCTTTACTGTTGTCGGTCCATTTCGTTTGTTCAAGGTATATTTTCTATAATTTCAGAAATATTGATAAAGGCTTTAAAAAAACGTTTTAAAGTCGTTCATCTGAATCAACGTTAAGAAGTCTTCTGAAAGATGTGGTGTTTAGGTCTTCAGACGTTCAGGCATAATATGGACACAAACACGACGTCTTTGAGATGTGGTGTGCTATCTGGGAAATTGATAATTATATTTAGACCTGCAAACGTAATTTTTGACATAAAACTCAAAATATGTGAAAAACGGTTAGACTTGGGTATAGAATATTATATATAAGATATATCTAGAATTTTCTGGGGAATTCAAAAATGCTTTAATATACAGGGTATTCTATTTCTAAAATACACGAACACCCTGTATATATAAAAATATAACATTTTAAAAAAGTAATTAAATCTAAACAACTTTTATATTAAACTTTTTTGGTACACCCCGTAGATTCTGAGATAAGGTGTCATCCCTTAATAAACGGGCTACCTTGTACATAGATAAGTAAATATGCATACATGCATATATGTGCCTTGCATACGTATTAATAAACGTATACGAAAAATGTTAAGTCTTACTTATAACGTAGGGGAGACTAGGGTATAACGATCCATCGAGGTGAAGGTATTCCCCGGTTTACCTTGATATCAGTAACGCCATAACTCTTTTCTAGCGCCAACCACTTTTAAACAGTTCACTTGGAATGCTTCGCGGATATTTCAATTGCCGATATGTCCCTTAAACGTAGGGTAAGAAACAAAAACGTAATTGTTAAGGAAAGCATTAAACAGTTAGGTGGCAAGACAAAATTTTCGGCAGATCAAGGAACGAGCTAATAAACCATATTCTAGACCTCGAAACTGATCTACGACGCCTAGCCTTCCAATTAGGAGAAAAAATAACGTTTCTCGTAATTTTTCCCGCTCAAAATAGATGGCCGGATGATTGGCTTGCAGGATTTAAAAAAAAAGGCATTTAGAAATAGCCTTACGAATCTCAGAAGCAACTTCTGCAGCACGTGCCAGGGTTTTAATAAACAATTAGTCGCTAAGTTCTTTGATCTCGTGAAAGGCATAACGTTGCATTTTACAAAAATTCAACGTTATTGTCCACATAATTTTTAACGTCAACGACACATCTGTGTCTACAATTCCTGGCAGAAATTCGAAAATATTTGGAAAAGAGGGAAACAAGTTGCTCGATGGTAAGACATTAAACATAATAATCGAGACATACATTCGAATAAGGAACACGGTAAGTAGGTTGGTCGGTATAAACAATTAATTTTTAAATCATTTATCACCACAAAAGAGCGGGTAATAATTAACTTTATAAATAACCACTTTTATTAGTGGACTGTATCAAAATAGGTTGGTGGGGTTTTTATTCGTAGGGTGTGAATTGAAACACGTATTATATTTTGAGGTATTAAGTACTTGCCCAAAGGGGAGTGTCAGGCACTGCAGTGATTTGCACATTAGCAAAAGGGATTTTTGTACATCCCATGGTCATTTTTTGCAGAAAAAGAACGTCGGAAATGATAGATGAAGCCCACCCTAGATCTATCTTTGGTTGTATTGATTCTGGCTGGATAAAATTGGATTTGTTCGAGCAATGGTATCACCATTTTTTTAACTTTATAAAGCCGCCTAAAAAAGAACCTATGCTGCTAATTTTAGATGGAGATTTAACTCCTACTAAAAATCTAAACGTCGTGAAAAAGGCAAAAGAAAAAACCTCCACATACAACACATAGGTTGCAACCCTTATATGTTGGAGTCATGTACCCACTAAGTGCATATATGGATCAATCTGTGGAAAAATGGCTGAATAATAATCCAGGCCGGACAGTAACAACGTTTCAAATAAGCAACATTTTTCAGAAGCATATCTGTAGGCAACACTGTCAAGCCATGCAATAAATAGTTTAAAAAAAAACTGGAATGCCATTTAATCCCGATATACTTCCGGATGCAGAATTCGCTGCCGTATAGGCAATCGATGAGCTCTACTAACATGGTCAGGAAGCATTACAAAACAATTAAGAAAACTTGGAAACATTTGGAAATGGTCCATCGTCCATTTACTTTTTCAGGACTAAGCAAATGCATTAGGCCAAGAAGAAATTGAAGCAGAGAGTTCCTTTAGTGCAACGTCTGCTGTCTGCCATTCACTGCCAAAAATTAAGGGAAAGAGAGCTGCCCAACAAAGAAAGGCAACTGGTACGGTGCTGTGTACGAGTACCCCATACAAAAAGTTGCTTGAGGAAGCGCAAAAGAATAAAACTGAAAAAGAACTAAAGAAAAAAAGACAGTCAATATCAGTTGGAATAAAACAAATAATTCAAAGAAAGTACATTAGAAGAAAATAGTGCTATACGTAAAGAGACGAATACGGGAAAGCGATGAATAGGAATCGGAGGAATGCAGCTTTGGTTGTGAGGAATACGTTCGTTCTTCAAAAGGAGAAGGATGCGTCGGGTGTAGCAAGTGCCTAAAATGAGCTTACGACCAGTGTGCTGGGATTGACGAAAACGACTGGGATTTCACGTGTGATTTCTC